>RJWM01012234.1:0-57285 GCA_004363535.1 Dasyprocta punctata | reverse complement strand
ATGCTGATTTTATCACAGTAGCTTTGTAGTATAGTTTCAAGTCAGGGATTGTGATGCCTCCTGCCTTCCCTTTGTTGCCCAGAATTGCCTTTGCTATTCTAGGTCTTTTCTGGTTCCAGATGAATTTCAGGAATGCTTTCTCTAGCTCTGTGAGGTAGGCAAGTGGTATTTTGATTGGGATTGCATTAAATTTGTATAATAAATTTGGGAGAATGGCCATTTTCACAATGTTTGTTCTTCCTATCCATGAACAGGGAATATCTTTCCATTTTCTGAAATCTTCTTCAATTTCTTTCTTCAGATTAATGTAATTTTCACTGTGTAGCTCTTTTACTTCCTTTGTTAGATTGATTCGTAAGTATTTCATTTTTTTGGATGTTATAGTGAAGGGTGTGGTTTCCCTTATTTCTCTCACAGTGAGTTTTTTTGTGTACAAGAATGCTATTGATTTTTTAGTGTTGACCTTGTATCCAGCAACATTACTGAATTTGGTTATTGCTTCTAGAAGTCTTTTAATGGATTTTTGGGAGTCTTCTATGTAGAGTATCGTATCATCTGCAAAAAGTGATAATTTTACTTCTTCCTTTCCTATACTTATTCCCTTTATTTGTTTCTCTTGTCTAATTGCTCTGACTAGTATTTCCAGAACTATATTGAATAGAAGTGGTGATAATGGACATCCTTGTCTTGTTCCTGATTTTAGGTTGAAAGTTTCCAGTTTTGTTCATTTAGTAAGATGTTGGCTGTTGGTTTATGATATATGGATTTTATCAGGTTGAGGTAGAGACCATCTATTCTGATTTTCTGTAGGGTTTTTATCATGAATGCGTGTTGGATTTTGTCAAAAGCTTTTTCTGTATCTATTGAGATGATCATGTGGTTCTTGTCCTTAGCCCTGTTGATATGGTGTATTACATTTATTGATTTGCATATGTTGAACCATCCCTGCATTCCTGGGATGAATCCCACTTTATCATTGTGTATAATCTTTCTGATAACCTTCTGTATTCTATTTGCCAGGATTTTATTGAGGATTTTTGCATCTATGTTCATTAGGGAGATTAGCCTGTAATTTTCTTTTTTGGTTGGGTCTTTCTCTGGTTATGGTATTAGGATAATACTTGCTTCCAAGAATGAGTTACGGAGACTTGCTTCCCTTTAAATTTCATCGAAGAGTTTGAGGAGTGTTGGCATTAAGTCTTCCCTGAATTTCTTGTAGAATTCAGTGGTGAATCCATCAGGGCCCGGGCTTTTATTTGTTGGTAGGGTCCTAATTTAATTTTCAATTTCATTAGCTGAAATTAGGTTATTCAGCAGTTTTATATCCTCTTGATTCAGCTTTGGTAATTCATAGCTTTCTAGGAATCTGTCCATTTCTTCTGTGTTATCGAATCTATGTGAGTAAAGGTTTTCGAAATAGGTGTTGATGATCTTCTGTATTTCCACAGGGTCTGTAGTGGTCTTTTCATTTCTTACTGCATGAATCTGAGTTTTTTCTTTCCTCTTTTTGATGAGTTTGGCTAGGGGTTTATCAATTTTGTTTACTCTTTCAAAGAACCATCTCTTTGATTCATTAATCCATTGTATTGTTTTCTTAGTTTCAATTGCATTAATTTCTGCTCTAATCTTGGTAATTTCCTCCCATCTTTGGGCTTTGGACTTGACTTGCTCTTCTTTTTCTAGAAGTTTAATGGGCAGCATTAGGTTGTTTATGTGTGTTCTTTCCATTTTTCTGATGTGGGAGATTGGTGCTATGAATTTCCCTCTGAGGACTGCTTTTGTTGTGTCCCACAGGTTCCAGTAATTTGTATTTGCATTTTCATTCAATTTTAGATATTGTTTAATTTCTTCTTCAACTTCTTCTGTGACCCATTGGTTGTTTAGGAGAGTATTATTTAATTTCCATGTGTTTATGCGGTTATTGTAGGTTTTTTCGTCATTAATTTCCAATTTTACTGCACTATGGTCAGATAATATGCATGGAATTATTTCAGTTCCTTTGCATTTACTTAAGCATGCTTTATGGACTTGTATATGATCTATTTTAGAGAATGACCCATGTGCAGCTGAGAAGAATGTATATTCTGACTTTGATGAGTGGAATACTTGGTACACATCTACTAGGTGCATTTGTTCACAAGTTTGAATCAGTTCTGTTATTTCTTTGCTGATTTTTTGTTTGGTTGATCTGTCTCCCTGTGACAGTGGGGTGTTAAGGTCCCCTGTTATAACTGTATTATCATTTGGTTTTTCATGTCTATTAAGAATGGTCTTACATAGTTGGGTACTCTCATATTCGATGCATATACATTTATGATTGTAACCTCTTCCTCTTGAAGTTCACCCCTAACAAGTATGTAGTGACCTTCTTTATTTCTTTTGATCATTTTCGGTTTGAAGTTCACATTGTCTGCAAACATAATAGCTACCCCTGCTTTTTTCTGGGTTCCTGTTGCATGGAGCATTGTTTTCCAGCCTTTGATTCTTAGGGTCTGTGAATTTCCTTTTGAGTGAAATATGTTTCTTGTACACAGCATATTGTTGGGTTTTGTTTCTTAACCCACTCTGCTAGTCTGTTTCTTTTTATTGGTGAGTTGAGAACATTTACATTGATTGATATAACTGATATGTACTGGCTCATCCCTGTCATGATATCTTTCTGTTGTTGGTTTTCTACATTTTCTGTTTAATTATTTGCCCTGCTTAGTGGTTTCCTTTGGTTGTTGTTCTTAAGATTGTAGTCGGGAGGCTGACGTAGGCAGAGCGTTGTGAGTTCAAGGCCGGCTTGGGCTACAACACAAATGCAAGGCCGGCCTGAGCTACATAGTGCAACCCTGCCTCAAAAAAACCAGGGCCGGGAGTTTGGTTCAGTGCCTTAAGCACCTGCCCTGGCAAGCGCGAGGTTGTGAGTTCAATCCCTGGTGCCACAAAAAAAAAAAAAAAAAAAAAAAAAAAGATTGTAGCTATCTTTGTCTCTTTCTAGAGTGTGTTTCAATACTCTTGTAGTATTGGTTTGGTGACCATAAATTTCTTCAGTTGTTCTTTGTCATGAATGTATCTTATTTCTCCATCAATTTTTAAGGATAGTTTTGTAGGGTACATCAATCTGGGTTGAAAGATGTTTTCTTTAAGGATTTGAAATACTTCACTCCAAGTTCTTCTTCTTTTTTTTTATTTTAAAGATAGCAAAATACAACAGAACATAACAAAGTAGAGTCAATCAAAACAAAGCAGTAGGAATGGTACAGAACCTCAAAGATTGATAATGTGAGTACAATAGCTACTATAACATACCTTGCCATCTTCAGATTAGCTGACCATTCCAACAGGTGTAATAGAATTGAACCAAAAACGAAACAAAACAAAATCAATAAAAACAGAATATAAAATAAAGAAAAAAAAAGAGAAAAGTAATAACGATCAGAGTTAAGCAAAACAGTGAGGACCACATTAGTCCTCGAAGACAACACAGAAGGGAGTCCCCCATATTTGCCACATTGCCCACTGTGGTCATGCAAAGAGACATTGAGGGTGCTGATCAGAGGCCTGCAAAATCTACAAAACAGTACTAGTGTTTAGTTGCTTTATATACCTTAGTTGCCATCAATTTAGCCAGACCTCAGAGCCAGCAGCTTGCTTATGGGGGGGGGGGGTGATACGGATGCTGTCCTTGATTCTGAGCCCGCGCGCCGGCACCACACGGGACAGGCGAGTTGGGGCCGGTTTCGGCCCATTTGGTTCTCCTCCGGGGTCAAGCAGCGCCCAGCCCTGGAAGGCAGCTCAGTTCTCCCTTGATGTGGGCTGGCGCCACTCGGGACCCTCCAAGTTCTTCTTGACTTCAAGGTTTGTGTTGAGAAGTCTGCCGTGATTCTGATAGACTTTCCTTCATAGGTGATCTGTTTCTTTTCTCTGGCAGCTTTTAGTATTTTGTTTTTGTGCTGTATTTCTGATAGTCTACTTATTATATGGATGGGTGAATATTTATTTTGGTTATGGTTAATTGGGGTTCTGTAAGCCTCAGTTACCTGTATTTCACATTCTCTTCCCATGTTTGGAAATTTTTCTGCTATTATTTCTGTGAATAGTCTTTGCAGGTCATTAATATTGACTCCTGCTTTTTCATTTATGCCTATTAATCTTATGTCATTTCCCTTGGCATCGTCTTGCAGCTGTTGAATTGTTTCTTGGTTCCTTACTATTTTTAAGAGATCTTTTCTTTTTCATGGCCATAAGCTCCCCTGCTGTCTTCAAGGTCTGAGATTCTATCTTTAGCTTCATTCAAGTAGTTTTTCAAACTTTCCATGGAATTTTTCATTTCCTGCATTTCCCTTTGAATCTGTTTCATGCATTCTATTTGTGTCTCACATTGTTCACTTAAAGTATCCATCATTTTCTTATGTTCTTCTATTTTTTTATCTTTCTCTTCTTTAGATACACACATTTCTTTCATAATGATTGTCATTTCATTTTTTAGCTGAGGCATTATTTCTGATTTGAGTTTCTCTATAGCTTCATGGAGCTGTTTCTTTACTGCATTTGCTATCATTTCAGAAAGTTCAGTTGTGTAACTCCCAGTGTCTTCTATTTCAGTGTCTCTTGGGTTTGTTCTCAGTGGGCTGGGGGACTGAGACTGCCTCTTGGCCTTTCATTTTGTCATTTTCTTCTGGGACGTGTGTGACTCTGTGTCCTGCGAGGCTTACCGGGCATTCCCCTGGTGGGTTGTGCTGAATTGCGGGACTGGGTAGAGTTGGATCCTCTCCGCAGCTAGTGAGGGAGCACTCCCGAAGTGTGCTACTGATGCCTCCACCTTACTGGGTGTGGGCTGAGACCTCCAGGACCCAGGTGGCCAGGTGGAGCATACCCTGGAATGTGGCGCCACCTGGACCCTGAGTCTGGCTGCAAGGAATTCAGAGCCTCTGGAACATTGGGAAAGCCCGGGCAAGTCCCACACCTACAGTGCCAGGGCCTTGCTCCTGGCTGGGTGGGCTTGCAACCTCTAGGACCCGCCACACTGGCCACACCCCTGAACACTGGAGCCCGCACCTTGCACTCTGATGGGCAGAGCCCAAGCTCTCCAAGGCCCTGCAGCTACACTGGCCAGTCCCTGGTGAGCAGCTCTGGGGTTCTGAGCTGGGCTGGGCTCAGGACCTCTGTGTCCTGCGAGGCTGGCCAGGCGTTCTGCTGGTGGGTTGCGCTGAGTCACAGGACTGGGTAGAGCTGGATCCTCTGCACAGCTACTGAGGGCGCATTTCCGGAGTGTGCTGCTGGAGTCTCCACCTTACTGAGTGAGGGCTGAGACCTCCAGGACCCAGTCAGCTAGGCAGAGTACCCCGGAGTGTGGCACCACCTGGACCCTGAGTCTGGCTGCGCAGAGTCGTGGTTTGTATTTTGTTCATGAACTCTTTGCCTACCTATATCTTCCAGTAAATTTAGTGTCTGTTTTAATATTTAGAACTTTGATCCATTTTGACTTTGGTTTAGTGCATGGTGATAGACTTACTAGTTTTAGTCTTCAGCATGTAGAAAGCCGATTTTTCCAGCACCATTTATTGAAAAGGCTACTGTTTTTCCAGTGCACATGTTTGGTCTCTTTGTCAAAGATAAAGTGGCTGAGTGTCTTTGTGGTTGTCTGTATCTTCTAATCTGTTCCACTGATCCTCAAGTGTGTTTTTTGCCAGTACCATGGTAATTTTATCACAATAGCTTTGTAGTATAATTTCAAGTCAGGGATTGTGATGCCACCTGTCTTGCCTTTGTTGCCCAGGATTGCCTTTGCTATTCTTTCATTTCCAAATGAATTTTAGGAATGTTTTCTCTAGATTTTGGAGGTATGCTAATGTTGTTTTGATCAAGATTGCAGTAAATCTGTATAACAGTTTTGGGAGTATGACCATTTTCACAAGGTTCTCTCTATCCAAGAGCAAGGGATGTCTTTCCATTTTCTGGTGTCTTCTTCAATCTCCTTTTTCAGAGTACTATAGTTTTCAATATACAGATCTTTTACATTCTTTGTTAGATTAATTCCTAAGTATTTCATTTTTTGAATGCTATTGTGAAAGGTGTTATTTCCATAATTTCTCTTTCAGTGAGTTTGTTGTTTGTGTATAGGGATGCTATTGATTTTTGAGCATTGACTTTGTATCCAGCTAAACTGCTGAATTTGCTTATTCTGCCAGCTTTCAATGGAATTTTTAATTTCCTGGATATCTCTATGAATTTATTTCATGCATTCTATTTCTTTCCTATATTGTTCATTTAAGGTTTCCATCATTTTTCCATGCTCCTGTACTATCTTATCTATGTCTTCTCTAACTATGCTGAGCAGCTCCTTCATTAAGGTTGTCTCTTTCAGAGGTTATTTCTGATCTGATTTCCTCTATAGCCTCATGGATTTATTTCTTTGTTTCACTTGCTATCTTTTCAGAAATTTCAGGTGTGTGACTTCCAATGTCCTCTATTTCAATGTCTCCTGTACTTGCTCCAGATAGGCTGAGGGTTTGAGATTGCATTCTGCTTTTTTGTTTTGTCATTTTCACCTCCTGGTTAATATTTTGGTCTTTTCAATCCCACTAGTCTCGATCATCTCTCATGTGTGTCTTAGGGTCCCTGTGTGGCTGACTTCACCCAGTTGCTGAGTCCTACAGTGTAGGGGAGGGGCCAGTCACCTGAATTTCTCCTGTAGAGCCAGTTGGGCGAGTTCCATATTCTTCCTAGGCTGACTAGCCTAGAAGTATTATGTGAACCAACCCTTAACTTGTATTGTTACTGCAGCTTCAGACTGTTCTAGGTTGCCAGAGCCACCTGTCTGTTCTGTGCACCCTATCCAGGACCTTACTGTGTCACTGGGGGGCATCTCGCAGGCCCAGTTGGTTTCCTCCAGATGGAAGGAGGCCTCACTGGCACTCTCACCAGTCCAACCTGGGTTCTCTGTACGGAAGAAGGGCTCACCTGTCCTCTCACCAGCCCACCAAGACCTACCAGTTGTGCGGAGAGTTTGCTGAGGATTCACTGAGGTCCTCTGCTTGAAGAGGACTCACCATGCTCTCGCTGGCCTGTAGAGGTCCTCCGGGTTGGGGATGAGTCACAAAGGCTCCCACCAGCTAACCGAGATACTGTAGATGGGGGAAGAGGTTACTGATGCTCCCCTTGGTTACTGAGGCCATCCAGGGAGGGGGAGGGGCAGCCAAGTCTCTCCTTGGCTGCTCAGGTCATCTGGGTGAGAAGGGACCTTGACTGCTTTTTGCTCTTATCTTTTCTTGTCTTGTATCCACTACCCACTTTTATTAGGTTGCTTTCTTGCATCCTAACTTCCTAAGTATATATAACTCATTATTAGTTTTTCTTCTTAGGTGTTACCCTCAAAGTCCCACTTTCACTGCACCCTATCAATTGTGATGCACTGTTTTCATTATTGTGCAAATCTAAGTATTATTCTTAATTCCATGATAATTTATTCTTAGACCTTTGAGTTGCTCAGTAGAGTGATTTTTAATTTCTGAACTGTAAGGATGTTTACTCATGGAGTTTACTCTTGATATAATTGTATTTTTAACAAGTTTATTGAGAGATAATTTAAATACTATTACATTTATCCTTTACTAGCATATAATTCAATGAATTTTTATAATTCAATGATTTTTAATAAATGTGTAAAACTGCCAGCCAGCACATTTAGATGTCCACTTTCAGAACATTTCCATCATGTTAATAAGTATCACTCATGCCTGGTTCCAGCCAAACTCTAATGGCATTTTGGTTAAAGAATCTCTTCTATATGGTACTGATTCTTTGAAACTTATTGACCGTTGCTTTATGGCCTAGACATACACTTTCTAAAACTTTAGCCTCAGCACATATGAATTAAATTTAAATAACTTAAATGAAATTAACAATTAAGTTCCCCAATCTCATTAAGTTTCCCATGAAATGCTCAATAAGCACATATATCATATAGCACATATATTATATGGCATATATATTGTATAGTCCCAGAATGTTCCTTAAAAAAAAGTGAAACTCTCTTATAATTTAAGAAGTTCTGGATAGCATTGGTCCAGACATTCTTTCAATTATATGATTTCAGTTGGTGTAATCTGCTGTTTATTGCATCTATTAAGTGCATTAGTTCTTTGAACACTTCACTCATAACTTTTGTATGGCTTACCAATTTCAATATTTACCATAAATGGGGACCTGAATCTTTTGTTTGTCTGTCTGACCTATGATATGTGTTCTTTAGTTGATCTTTCTCTCATGAATTACATACTTGATTTCAACATGTGGGGATCCTAGGACCCCTAAATTGAAAAGTTTCCAAAAAGAATTTAGTTTTGCTTCTCTGTCACATAAAGAGCACCAATAATGAAAGACCTCCAGGTCGTCCCCTTGAGTGCTGTCTCAGAGTCCCAGGCTCAGTACTTACTGAACACTGGCACAGAAAACTTCACCACTGTTGTTCCTACCTCAGTTCATGTTAAACCCTTTGAAGGAGATGGAGGCTCCTTTAGATGTCTCTGTCATCTCTTATCACCCCAACCAGGCAACAACAATGGTGTGCTACTGGGATCAAGTTGCTCTGCACAAGATCTTCAGACAGCCTGGTTCCCCATACTGCCAAAATTTGGCTAGCAACCCTCTATGAGTAGAACATGCTGGTATTGATTAAATTTATTTAGGATTATGTTTCCTTAAGCAGCATTTCTTTTCAAAAATATAATACGAAAGAACATTACAAAACACTTTGCAGAGATTTGAGCACAAGGTAGCTCTCTCTTTTATGGAAAACAAGCATCTTGCATGCTACTCAGACTGTATGAGAACTTTTTTAAACTAAGGGAGTAAGCCTAGTGCAGCTGATATACCTTGGACTTCGAAGTCATATAGTCCTGAACATCTGTGTCAATACCACAACTCAATAACTGTATGTGTTCTGTAGTATTTCAAACTGGGTCTCAGTTTCTTCATATGTGCAAATGAAAATTGTAAGTTATGTGCATTAGAGTTGGGACAACTGGTGACAGAATCTTGCACACAGAATAATTCAATCAGAAGTGATGACTCTTAGGATGAACATGATGATAAGTAACAAAGCACAGAGGCAGGCATTTTTATCTCCATTTGGTAAATGAGAAAATAGAGTCCTGAAGAAGAGCCATTCTGATAATGATGATGCAGTAAATTTATAGGAGCATTGCACTTTCCAAAGTTGTGAGTGATACTAGCCCTATGCTGCTAGAATAGGTGCTCTGAGACTCTGGCACAGCCCAGGATCTTACCTAGCTACAAAGAGAAATCGACCAGAAGTTTTTAAACCTAAAAATGTTTGCAAAAATTATGAACAAAGCTTGAATGTGTGATCTGAGACATCCCCACATAACCCCCCATGGTGCAAGACAGAGCTGGGAGAGAGGAAGGAAGGAGATGTACAGAAGACTTCTGGGAAGCTCCTCTTGTTTCACTCAATTCTGGCACAGAGCTTCCTAACAGTCAAGAATCTTACACTTGAGCTTCATCTGCAAAGTCATTAGGAAGGAAGACTTGTGAAAGTAAGTGGAAGCATATATTTTATTTAGCACCATGTTCAATATTTACAGTTATGATGTGTGGGCCTCCATTTGCGCTCTTGCTTGGGCCCCACAAATGTTAGGGGCAATATTGTCTATGGAGATAGAGGCCCAGCTCTCCCATGCAAAGAGAGAAGCCATCTGCCCCTGGTTATAGGTTACTCTTGAGTGGTGTAAGAAAACAAGGGGGTGGCAGCTTGCATACACCTCGCTTCATCCCATGACAGAAGTTCAGGCATTCTAAAATTTAGTCAAAGGTTCAAAGCTCTGTCTTGTCATTACAACCTTACCTGCATGCCTTCCCCCCACTCAGTTAGGTCTAACACACCAGAGTAGAGTCAGGCATATCATAAGATGTGAGGACCTCTAGTTCCACGAGCTCTGCCTTGCTGCATGGCTTATCAATGGATTTGGGTTTACAAGTTGAGCAGGTATACATGTGACTCTTCCTTCCTCTGTCTCCTCTGGGAAGAACTCTGTCATCAGTAGAAGCCTAGTGACTCTTCCCTGGGCATTAATCACTGCCCATACCTCTTTCCTGAAACCATTTGTTATCTGATTAGATAGGTCTCTTATCTAGCTACAAAGAGAAATCGACCAGAAATTTTTAAACCTAAAAATGTTTGAATCCCATCTCCAGAGACTCTTATTCAGTAGAAGGTCTGTGGTGAAGTCATGGAGTCATTTTGGGTCTTTCAGTATTTTAGCTATTGCTGATGTGTCAGTGTGATATGGTGTGTGTGTATGTGTGTATGTGTGTGTGTGTGTGTTCATCATTAATTTACCAGTCAATCTGACATAGCCAGCATTAAGAATCTTAAATTTCAATTTGCTATTTCTTCCTCCATGTGCATGCCTTGTTTTCCAGATGGAGATTAAGCTATTAGGGGCACAAGTTATGTTGTCCCCGTGAGTGTAACTTGCTCAGTACCTGGCAGCAGGCACTGTGTCCAGTACAAGCCCCCTATAAGACACTGAATGAAACCTGGGTCTTGCAGGGCAAAAGCAGAAGAAATTGAGCATTGCCCAATTATACGCCATTCACGATGTCTCCTGTTGTCACTGTTTGCTCTTCTGTTCTGCACACTCCAGTAGTGTGGTACAGAAAGCCTTCCCACCCTGCTGACATCGGGGCCTTCCATATTTCACAGCATATTGGCAGCTTCAAGCTCAACCTCTCCAACAGTTCTTTGTTTTGTTTGCTTATTGAGCTGAGTTTAAATCCAAATTCAAATGTGAATCATTAAATGGGGGATTTTTCTTAAAACCAATGATTTGTCTTTGGACCACTGGCAGTCCAGGCCCCCGCTTGAGCCACATTAATTTCAGCAAGAGTCGTTAGGGACAGAGGAAAGCCAGCTGGGACTGCCAGCTTTTAACTCCTGCTCAGGGGGCTTAAAGAGGTAGTCTGGAGGCTCCTGCAGCCATGTCCTTCTTTAAAATCAATTAAAAAGAGCAAAAAAACTGAAAACCCTATTGTAGGAAAAATACCGTCTAGGAGATCTCACTTTTTGCATGTGTAACTTTGCTGTTCCCTAAGTGCGTGGGAGACAGTTTCCCCACCTGAATCTGATGCAGGGGAATGATTTGAGACCTTCACTTAGGTGAGAACCTTTTGTTAACCAGGAAATTGGTCCTTTTGTCTCCCTGTTTTTTATATATAAGTATGCTTTACTTTTGCTATTTTTTTCTTAAATGGTACTTACACATACACCTTATTGATGTTTTATTCATGTGGACAAACTACTTCCATTATGTGAATGTACAATAGCTGGAAGTCAATGGGAATCCAGCAGCTAAAGCTCAATGCAATGCTTTAAAAATTGCAGGACTGATAATAACAATTATGAAGCTTCTGGTGTTGAGGTGGAGTCGACCAAACTTGAGACTTCCATGTAGAATATATATATTCAACTTCTAACTCCCACAGAGGACTCCTCTCTAGTTCCATGAAGAGGATGAATTTATAGTTTTCTCAAGATAAGAGCATAGATTTTCACTTTCTACCCTTTCCCCCTATAAAATCAGAAAAGGAAAGTCAAATTGACCACATGGGCACCAAGAATACCTATCATGTGCAAGGCAGTGCTGGACCTGGGGCCAATAAGACAGGACTTTTCCCCTCGAAGCACCCCCTGTGGAAGAGTCAATCATTGTATTCCACCTGAAAATGCTCAGGAAGAGAAGATAATGGAGACAAATTACCAGAGTGGAAAATCTTCATTTACAACAAGGGCGCTAACTCGTAATCTTGCAACATTATTCCCAACCATTTAGGAAGGAGAAAAATGGAAAGTTCATCTAAAAATATGAAGAAAAGACACATGTGGGGTGGACTGCAGCTTGTAAGAATTAAAGGACTGAGATGTTTAAGGATCATGGAAGCAAATTAGGTGTGTTTCATAGAGACTTATCTGCACACAATTTAGCTGATTGTAGTGTGCTCACATTAGCGCCAATAAATTGTGGTCCTTATTTTGAAAAATTATAATAGCTATTACATTTAAAATCAAAGTGAACCCTAACACCTTTGATCTCAACTGCGAGTTTAGGTGTCTGCCTGGTCTTGAGTTCTGTACAAGGGTCGTTCTTTGACAGAGGCTCATGCCTAAAACTTACAGAGGTCCAACATCCTGGATCCCTTCATTGCCTCTGAATGCAAGCAAACAAATTTATACCGATTGATTTGGTTACTTTCATGAAGCTACATTGATTTTTCACTTGTTTTGTTTTCTTTTTGTATGCTTATGTGTTTTTTCACATGCATCAAACATCCATACATCAAGAGTCAGGTTGTTAGAACTTCAAGAGTAGAAACATGTTCTGCTTCTTTTAAATCTCTCCCACAGTACTAAGCATTGTTAGTTGGTTAGATGAGAGATTAAAGTTAGAAAATACAGTATGAAAAGGATTAATTACAGAAGTAGGGAAGATGAGTGGTTTAGAGACTTCACTTTCACATATGAAATCTGACAGTGCACAAATAGTGACCAGATATCTTGTATTAATTTCTTCCAGAGGTAAAGAAAGAGAAACAGAAAGAAAGAAAGGAAGAAAGAAAGAAAGAAAGAAAGAAAGAAAGAAAGAAAGAAAGAAAGATGAGGATCCCACACCAAAACAAAACAGAACAAAAACACTTGGAAGTAAGCTACTACTATGATATTTTGCCAAAATTGCCAGATTCCATATTTATTCATGGGACAGCTATGATTTTCAGTAGAAACTTCTAAACTCTAAATGATACAGCTATGAAGGCTATAACTGCTGGTTTTAAGTACCTAAAAAAAATCTTCATGACCCCTGAAAAGATACTCACACCTAGATCATTTCAACCTACCATGATGGCTATTTAAAACTGAAGCACCATGTCCAGAGCTCTTTTCAGAACCCAGTGTGTCTAGCACTGATACATGCACCTGCAAGCATGTTCTTCAGGGTCCTTCCTCTTGGAATCCCACCCTGTCTTCCTCAGCTCCTATTCCAGGTTGGTCATCCATCTTTACCCCCTGCGCCTGGTCAGGCTGATAGCTGGATATGGTCCCTTTCGCAAATAAAAGTAGTGGGTGGAACATTAGACTAGATTGATGGATGAATAGATGGATAGATAGACGATAGACAGATAAATGATACAATATGCATGGTTTAGTTCCTCATCAGTACGTAGCTTCTTTGAAAACTTCCAGTCTCTAGCAGCTGTTGGCATTCCATTAGCTCTCTCTGATTCTTTCCAGGTGTTTTAATCTTTCTACAGATGACTGCTATCCTTGACCTTGTTGAGCAAACACATGACCTGAGGCTTAGCTATACAAGTTTGTTCATGTTGGCATCTTTCCAATTTCTCGGATTCTTATTCAGGTAGTAAGATTCTTGTTCAAACAACAGATAATCTATTCCCAGGAAAAGTAAGTCTTTGGAAAAAACAACTTCTTGTTAAGTATCCACAGTTTTCCAGAGTTGAGAGCTATTTTATAGCTATTGTTACATTTTAATATTTTATTTTAAAAAGCAACTTGAAGGGGATAAGTTATCTAGCTAGATATTTAGGTAGTAGAAAATAAGGCAAATAAAAGAAACCCACAGGCCCAGAGTTTACAGTGGAGAACACATCTGCACAATAGCATTTTATATAAAATTAGCACTTCTGATCCTCGTTCTGACATAATGTTCAACAAACCCTCTCTTCCCAAGGTCTAAAATGTCTTCTGGTATTATATTCTTCCTATTTTCTCTCCTGATCACCAGGATTTTACCTTCTAAGATAGCAGAGGCTACTGGATCACTGTTTTCTTCCTCATCCCTTCCTTTGACCATTCCTTCTTCATTCCAACCAAGTTCATCTCCTTGCTCCTTCAGTCACCACACTCACCACCATAACCTCAACTTCATAACCAAGACCCGTGACTTTGGCCTGTTCTCAATCCCTTCACGTCTTCACTCCCCTTAATGACTTGTACTCATGCATTTCTAAAGGAATTTCTCAAATGAGAGTTCTTCTTAATGCCTAGTGCTCATCCCATTAGACTAATTTATAACTGACACAGTGGACCAACCTGTACTTTCTTGAAACTTGTTCCTCCCTTAGTTTCCATCATTCAGGGAGGGTACGCTTCCATCCCAGTTTCCCCATCTCAGACTTCACTCCAATTGCTCTTGCCCTGCCATCCTCTCAAGTTCTCTCCACTGTCCTCTTCTACCTTGCTTAGCTACTCCACAGTGACCTCAAATCTTACTTCTTACCTCCTTTCCTATTGCAGACATGCAGTCCCAACTCTGCATAAGCAGCTTCTACCTCAAAATCCAATTCACTAAGGTACCTAGCATGTAATTAGTGCTTAATAAATATTAACTAATTTGAATCTAGTATGTATGCTACACTAAATACATTAAATACCTATTAAGTATGTAAGCATGCACTGGGAACCAAGGCAGGCACAAAGATAAAAGCATGCCTCTTTGTGAGCTGCAAAGGAAATGATTGTATGAGACTAACAAGAGAATGAAGTCACATAGACTAGATTTACCTGGAGAGTTCATAAAAAGGCAAAGGAAGAATAAGGGAAAATGGGATAAAATGGTACCCCTACATTCATGTTAATTCTGGATAGAGCCATATATAAAAGTTCAACCTTTGAATGTATACAGAAGATCTTAAGGAAATTACCAAATGATTGTTAAAGAGGAAATCAAGATAAACAGCAGAGGAGACAACCGTAGTCCACAGGCCAAATCTAACCAGCTGACTGTTTGTATAAATAGACTTATCAGAACACAGTTTCATGCATTCATTTACATATTCCCTATGGTTGTTTTGTGCTACAACAGCAGAACAGCTATGACCAAGATCATGTGACACACAAAGCTCCAACATACTCACCATCTGATCATTTAAGAAAAATGTCCCAACCCCTTCCTGTACAGTATGACAGTCCCAGTCTACAATATTTAAATACAACCTGGAGTGCTTTAAAAGAAATTATTTCTAAACCCTAGATCTAAGAATTAGAATTTCTAAGCAGAGCCACTTGGAACTCAAGAGTTCTAATAGATGCCACAGCCTGTCCTTAGGCATGAGTAAGTTTGGGAAACTAGCAGAGTTTTTAGATTCTTAATCTTCACAATCTTGCAACCTTGGGTTTATATTTCAGATCTAACATTTCTAATTCTATTACTTTTTAGTACCTCTCTGAGCTTCAGTTTTCTTATAAAGTGGGGAAAACAAATGTACCTTCCCCACTGAGTTGTTGGGAGGATTAAATGATCGGGATCAGTGTTTTATTATCATCATCACTGATTCTTCATTTCCTTTCTGTTTTTTCTCATTTCTCATCATGTCTCATCTGACCTACCTGCTTAGAAAATTTGGGGTGCAACTGTGCTTGAAAATGGCAAGTTAGTTTACCTTTACTTCATAAATCTTGAGTTCTATCTTCTCACTCTTTTTTTTTTTTTTAGTTTAAAAATATTCAGCCGATAAATCTTTAAATGATTTACAGCATGTTTTATTTAAGGATTGCAAAGTACTATACAAACAAGTGAGGATGATGGAGGAGATGGAGAAGGTAAATTGACCTGCCCCAAACCACACAGCAAATCCACGAGCAGATGTACAATGCCTGACTCCCAGCCCAACACCTGAACTCAAATACAAACACACCTTTCCAGATCAGTCTCATTATCATTTATTCATTACCCACTTGAAGATAGGGTCCAACAAGCCTATCAGCCAAAAACCTTTTATGGGCCCACAAAATGCTCCCAAACCCTTTCTCCCCACCCCTTCCCAGCACCACCTGCCAAACAGCCCTGGGTCACTCTGCCCTGTCATTCTCGGAGCACTTCAGGGGGCTCCAGCTGCCTCTCAATCAGATTTAAGTTTCACATCACAGGCTTTAAATTCCACTTGTCTCTTCCATTTCATGGCCAGAATCCCTCACTTCATTCATTTGTATCTCACTTTGTGGTATTCATCCCAGACAAGGAAACCTATACAAAGTCCAGGCATTCCTCTTGGATCTTAAAGTCCATTAAAAGGAGAAAAACACCCTGAGTAAGAGAGCTGAAAGCCTTACCCATATTCTTTTCTAGGCAGATCACGTTGAGGAAATCATGTCCCATTCCAGGAAGGACATTCTAACAGGGGTTTGGAAAAACAGGTGGCCATTCAGAGGAGAGGCCCCGATTTGGTAAGGGGATAAAGAGTTCCGTGAGCTTGCAACATGATAGCATCATTCACACACTGAAAGGACTGTCACATGGAGAAAAGGCTGGGTTAGCTCTAGTGGTTGGAGACTCAAAATCAATGCAATGGACTGGTGTGGAGGGAAGCAGACTCCTCCTCCATTCAGGGGGAAGTGTCACATTCAATTGAGCTGCCCCAAACTGGAGTATACTATTTGGAGATGTGTGTGATCTGGGTGGGGATGAGTTTGTGAAGGATATTGCAGTGGTAGTATGTATTTCTGACCTGGTACAATGAGGGGACTGTAGAGTATAAATCAATCAAGAGCATAGGCCTTGGCTCCTTTTCATATGGGCTTGAATTCTGCTCAGTCTTTACACACAGTGTGGCTCAAACCTCTCTGCCTTAGCTTGTTCGTAATAACACCAAGCTCATGTTATAGCGAGTGATTAAATGAACTGATGAACATATGTACAGGACTTAGAAGTTGACTTGTATGAGCTTTACATTTGTTTTATGAATTTTATCATCTGGTACTTCTAGGAACAACTCCTTTTATCCTCCATATGTATTGAAGCATCTGCTTTTTTTTTTTTTTCCCTACACAACACAGAGCAGCAGCTGGCAGATAGCTTTTCAAAAGTGCAGCACCCTCTTCTTTCTCCCTACTGAGGCATGAGCAGGAAGACAGGAGACTCCCAGAGCAGGCTGGGCTCCTAGAACCTACAGAGAAAGGGAAGAGAGAGTTCCTGGCTCTTTTTCTTCCCATGGCTTGTTGCCCTGGCTGACATTTCAGAGGAACAGCTTCTAGAAACATAGCAGCCACAAATCGGCCAAATGGAAGAAAACAAATTACAAGGGCAAAACATTGGATTTAGTTCTAATTTGCACCAAGCACACGGATAGCACTCCAAAGCAATATTACGGTCACAGTGAAAGCCAGCATGGACTTGTGGACAAGGAGCTCAAAGATATTAGATGGAGTCCTGAAGAAATCAGACCATAGGTAAAAAGGAATTTCAGTAAATTATTAAACAATATTCACTAATGTGACCATCAGTCATCTATGCATAGTTCACTGGGTGATCACTCGCTTCGGTGAATTCTTTCTCCAATGCTCTTATCTGCTCATGTGCTTCCCCTTCCTCCCCTTCGTTAAAACCTCCTAGGTCTCCCCACAGCTCATACTACCAAGCCCTACGGTCTCAGGGGAGATTTTTAGGGGTACAACGTGATGTTCTGATATGCATACATGGGGGAAATGATTACTACTGCAAAATTAACATTTTTCGATTTCCTTTTTTTCATGTGTGATAAGAGCAGCTAAAATCTACCTTCTTAGCTAATATTCAGGACATAATACACTGTTGATGACATTCTGTCCATTGAGTCCCTAGACTACCTAACTGTAAATTTGTCTCCTTTGACTCACCATTTTTCTCCTCTGGAAACCACTGTTTTACTGTGTATTTACCTGATATTTCTTTGTGATTCTGCATATAAGATTGAAAAATATTTTTCTTCTTATATCTGGCTTATTTACTTAGCATAATGGTCTCCAGTTTTATCCACGTTGTTACAAATAGCAAGATCCCCTCCTTTAAAACTGAACAATAATTCACTGTATATGATCTTTCTCTCTCTCTCTCTCTCTCTCTCTCTCTCTCTCTCTGTTTCTGTCTCTGTCTCTCATAGCTCTAGCTCTAGTTCTAGCTCTACCATTATCTCTGTCTTTTTCTCAAGTGTGTATGCTTGGGATTGAACTCAGGGCCTCAAGCATGCTAAGCATGCATTCTACTGCCTAGTTATACCCACCTAGGTCCTAAATATAATTTCATTATTCAGCCACCCATCAATAAATACTCAAGTTGATTTCATGTCTTGCCTATTGTGACTGATGCTGCTATGAACATGGGAGCCTAGAAATCTCTCAGATGTTTATTGCATTTACTTTGGGTGGGTATTCCTCAGTCATCTAGCAGAACTTTAAAAGTCCTATCTAATTTCTTATGCTCTGGACTTTAGAGCCATAAGGAATTTTTACCATTGCTGGGAAAAAGAAATGAGCTTTACACCCTGGCCCTCACTCTTTTTCCACTGGTTACAAACCCCACACAACCAATTATCCAGTCTTCGCTGATCCTAAACAGGCTGTCACTCCCTTCTCCGTGCTCGTTCTCCAGCCCTTCAGTACTTACTTACTATAATTATTTTTCTTGCCAGTTTCACCCACTAGACTAAGAACCCTAACAACAGGAATTTCGACTTCTTTTTCTGTGTATTCTCAGGATTTAAAATCACTTATGACAGACAGGAAACTTTCAGTATTTGGTTGAATTAGTAAAGGAAGGAAGGAAGGAAGGGAGGAAGGAAGGAAGGAAGGGAGGAAGGGAGGAAGGAAAGAAGGAAATCTAAGCAGGCCAGGATTCTATTATCACAGCTGAACCGCTAAATCAATTTCAGAATCTATAGGTTCTTTTCAGTGGATTTCAGTCTAAGCTACGCCTGGCATCCACACATATTTTTAATGGCACTTTAATGAGAGACGCATATCTCACCCCCTTCAGCACAGAGATCCTTCCTGTAACCCTCTTGCAACAATCCTGCCTCTATAATTGGCTGGAATTCTTTTCCCTGCCTCTGAGGAGATAAAGTTATTTTTGCCTGTGGCTTCGTGGTTTCTGCCCCTGTTGTTTATATTTATTTGTGTTTGTCCTGTCTTCTTCATTACCCTGTAAGTCTCTACCTATAAGCCTTAACTTCCTTTGTAACTCACCCCAGTATAAAACATCCACATGGTCGACTGACTGCCATATTAGTGAATAATGTTTGATAATTTCATTGAAATTCCCTTTTACCCATGGTCTCATTTCTTTAGGGTTTAGCCTAACTTCTTTGAGCTCCTGGTCCACAGGCCCATGTTGATTTCCATTATAACTGAATTAATGCTTTTGAATGCTATCCATGTGCTAGGTGCTATTTAGAACTAAATAAAATGTCTTGCCCTAGTGATTTGTTTTCTTTCAACTTGGCAGATTTGTGACCCCTGTGTTTCTAGGAGCTGAAATTGTCAAGACTCTTTTAATGCACCTCTTTGTTCGGGCCATAGCACGCCTGGTGGCTTTGAGAATAGCTGTCGTTTGGAGAATAGCATTTGTAGACACAACGGCTGCTGAAAAGGGAAACTCTACACATGGACTATTTCACTGGGAACAAGGCAGCAAAAAGAGCCACTATTGTTCTCCATTAAAGGAAATGAACGTAGTCTACTATATTAATTTGATCCTGAACATGATGCAGCATTTTGATCTAAATCCGGACATGACTGTGTCTGTATTGTCCATGTCAGAGTAGTTCTGATCCAAATCAGTGTCAATGATTCCCCTCAAGGCACCCAGTATAAAAAATATCTGGCCCCTGCTTCAGTGAACTTCCAAGATGGCTTTGAGCAAGCAGCGCTAGCCACAGCGTGAAACTCCTCGGGTCCTTGTTACCCTCTGGAGTGTCGTCAGCTCAGGCAATCTCAGCACTGTGAAAACCTCAGACAGCTAGAATCCAAAAGAACCACAGGCTTAGGATTCTTCTTTGAAAACTGGATTCATACCATTACAGTTCAGTAAGAGGCAGAGACTGATAGGGTACATTTGTCCCATTCCCGCTGGTAACATCGCTCTTCCATGCACATGTATGTGTGTCTGCAATCTTCCCACTGACGGTCGGGCATTAAGACATTTGCCACTTGTGTGACACTGAAGCTTCGGGCTCAAATGAATGTGCCAAATCTCTCCTCACAGAGCACATTAGAAATTGGAATGCAGCTGTCTGTCTCCCTTTCTAGAGCAAGTGTATGTCCATTGTGCAATTCTAGAACAGTCCAGTCCAAAAACTGACCAGGAGCCATGGAAAAACACATGCTTTCCTTAAAAAATAGGAGCGGAAAGAACCTCAGATTCGCACTATATTCAAGTTGTTTACCATCCTCCTTGTGATAAGAGTCTTGGTGGAAAAACATCACTGCGGAGTCCAAGAAAAATAAAAACAAAATGAAAAAATCATTTAGAAAATCAAATGCAAACAGGGTCAAAAAAAAAAAAAGAGGAAGGGGAAGAAATTTTAAAACGGCATATTTTAAAACAATGAATTCCAAAAACTGTCATTTTTAAGTCTCTTGAAAATTAATCCCAAAGGAAATAAAAGGGGAAAGGGAGGAATTTGTTGAAAAAAAAAAAAAAAACAGGAGAAACCAAAGAAACTGGGGAAAAAAATGAAAAGGAAAGACAATGCAGGAGATCTTCCAAAGGTTAAAAAAAAATCAAAGAATCTCTACATCTTTGTTAATTTGAAGCAAAAATGTCTCACATCTTTCAATTTGCACTTATTTGATCACTAGGTGAAATCAAATGTTTTACTGTGTATTTTCTAACCAATGTGTTGTCTTTTGCAAATTGTTTTATGAATGACAAATGCTCAATTTTCTATGTATTTTCTTATCAATTTGTTTCAGTTCTGTGTATACAATAAAGATCACTATATTTGCTGTGCCCAGGAAATCTCTACCTAATGGCACAGTTATAAGCCATATTCATATAGAGTCTTATTACCTATTTACTTATAAATGTATATATAATGACTTGACTCGAATCCACTTTACATATGCATCATAAATTAAGAATAGATGTTCCAAGACTGTTAGAGAAGAACACGGTGATGGGGAGGGGAAGGTAATGAGTGGGCAGGTAAGATCAAAGTATAATACATGAAATCAATGTGCCATGATGAAACCCATTTTCTGTATAATTAATATGCACCCTCCAAAAAAAGAAAATAACTGTTCTGGAAACTAAGATTTTGGAGAGGTTAACCATGGATGACTGTAGGAAATATACAGTAAACCTGTGCCTGGCAGTACACCAGGGTGGTAGTCAGCATGCGGGGATTAGCAAATATCCTCAGCACAATGAGTAGCTGTGAGACATGACAAATGCAGTTGGTGAGGGCAAGAGCAGTATCAGTAAAAGCCACTGGTGCCTTGGACTTGAGGGGGATTCACAATGTCCAGACATGGCAGAAGGTCTGAGCACAGCTGTGCCCAGCAGCCTTGTCCTGAATTTCCATTGTTAGGTTAGAAGGAAACATTGAATACAGGAACCCCTACAATATCCTTGTTAGAGTCAGTGCTGAGCCACATTCTTAAATCCTATTGCATCCAGTAGGTTACTCATTTAGCCCTACTGTGGTCCAGGCTTGATTTGGCACTGAGGATATACTGATGGAGAAGGTGATCAATGTCTCCGCCCTGATAGAACTTGCCAACTTGTTAGCGTGAGACTGACAGTAAACTGATAAACTGTAACTGACTCATGTAAATGATGGTAAATGATAGGAAACAGAGTTCAATGATAAAAATGACATGCTCAAATACACACTCCTATACACATGCCTACATAACAAAAAATCCCAAAAAACAAGATGTGAGAGGAAAAGCTAGGAAAGTAATATGCTTTTTCCTATAAAAGTCGGTGAGAGAAAAACTAAGTGTTCCTCAAGCATTCAGAAAATCGTTTTTTTCATTGAAGATATCCAAGGAAAAATGAGATAAAATAGTAATATATTAAATATGTCTGTGGTGTATTTCCAAAAAGATAGTATCTTTCAAAAACAGGAAAGTTAAAATATTTCTCCTCCAGTAGTTTTGTAATAGAAGAGATTATCTTTTACCTGAGTTTAGCTTCCCAGATGTTAAGAGGAAGACCAATCATTGTTAAAATGTCTTCAGCCCCAGGGTCTATTTTCTTTAAATTTCACCTATTACTTTCCTTCTTTTTCCCTGCTCCCTCAAAAAAAGAAAGAAAGGAAAAAAAAAAAGAATATTACAAGCAGTCCCTCAACAGGAAAAACCTTATTAGAACATCATGTGTTATGGGGGCTTCTATTCTAACCTCCCCGGGTCTACAAATTGCAATTTCGGTTTTCAGTTGCTTTTATTCAGACATTCCACTTTAATACTTTTTGAAAAGATTCTTTTAACTTGGAATTCTATTCAAACAATCAGTGATTAGCCAAAATGTAACAAAGCCACACTGTGAATAAGCAATAACTGAGGTACCTGTATTGATCATCTGGTTATAATTCTTACATGTGTATATTATTAAATATGGTAATGGCAAATAGGTGATTCTGGGGCTTCTCCAACACATCCTATCATGGTATTAGAAGTAATACACACTGATATTCCTGTCCTCTAAGGGCCATTTGTGTAGTGACAAGCACATGGAAGGAGGAAAGGAGCACACACCCTAGTTCCATTTTAAAGATGAGAAAACTGGGATCCTAAGTTTGCTTAGCTGAGTATTCCGGAGCTGTTCAAAGTGAGGAGCAGATTTCAGATGTAATTCTCAGAGTTCTGGCCTCTAAACAAAGTAAATGAATGAATGCCCACTTCCAGTTGGCACAGAGAGTCTCCAGGGCCGAGAGGGTGGAAATCTACTTGAAAAATTCTAAAGCAACAACTTTTTCAGAATACAGTTACAGCACACTAATTAATATGTTCTGATGTCCCTTCACGTCAGTCACCTCCAGAGCCTGAGACCATTAGTGCCACTTAGCTGGGCTTGGCAGTCCTCACCCTGAGAAAGGGAGCCATCATGGTCTTTCCGACAAGCCAAGGCACAGACGTGCATCTGCGGACTTGAAAGGGACCCTCCTGTGAAATGTGTTGAACACTTGGTGTTTTTATTAAATAGTCTTGAACATTCTTTCTCCACCCATTGCTTCCTTCCCAGCCACATCCATCCAATTCTTTCTTTTCATAAATCAAGACCACTTTCCAAAGCTGCTCCCCATCCCAAATTTTATAATTTTAAATGTGTTCTCTGCTGTAATTCAATAGATAACTCATTCTTATTTCCAACATTTAATGTATTCTCTCTCTGTCTCTCTTTTTTTTCCTGAAAGCAATATACGTGTGTAATTAATAAACAATTTAGTATGTTGAGGAACCTAGGAACTTGGCAAATGTTCTGGGGATATGAAATCTCAAGAAAAGCAGCACATTATAAGAAATAGTAAGTAATTACTTATGTAAGCTTTCTTTTTAAATTCTAAGAACATTAACTACTAATTACCAACTAATTACCAGTACTTCAGCAGGTGTTTGCACTTAACTGTGGGCTAAAGCCCCTGTGAAAAGCAAACCCCTTGCAGCCTCTCCAGGTTGGAGCTGAGTCCCACTGGACCCCGGTGCACCATGGCTTTGGCAGAGCTGCTCAAATGCCAAGGCCTTTGCTGCTTGGCTGCTTGAGGTGCAAAGCAGATTCGTGTTTGCACGTTTTCCTCTCTTCTCCCCAAATGCAGCTATTATCAGCGAATGAGATGGCCTGGCTCCAGTGGCAGCACCCAGGTGTCTAGGGTGACACTCGGTGAGGATGACGAGGACTTTGCCAGAAATACACCATGCATCCATCTCACTTGGGCACACATGTAGCAGCGCTCTGTGTCTGACCAGCGAAGTGCGCCGTCTCCCACCTCCCCACATTTCCCTTTCTGAGAGTTTGCAGCATATGGGCTTCTCTTCCTGCTTTCCAGGCCCCTTATGTCTATGGAAATCATCTCCAAAAGCCCTCCCAGCTGGGAAAGTGGGGGGCCCTGTGATTCTCCACTTTTTGAAGTACATTGATTTGAAGCAATGGGACATTTGCTGAAGACCCAAGACTGTCCTGGGTTGGTTTGAGAAGTCCCCACCTGGAGGGTGATGTTTCTCAGTGACAGAGTAGGTGCCTTAATAGAGTTAACAGCTCCTTCTTCAGGACACCTCAGTCCCACTGGTATGGCCCTAGCTCATCGGGGACAGGTTGCAGAAAGCAAAAGCTGAGGTCTACCAGCACGGTCTCACCTAACATCTGCCGGAGACTTCAATTCTGCCAGGACCACATCCCAAAGCAATCCCTGTCTCACATTTGAGTTTCTCTATGAGTTTCCTGCAACTGCCACACAAATGACCTCAGCTGGTGGCTTAAAATAACAGGCATTTATTCATTCCTGGTTCTGGGGGTCAGATGTCCGAAATCCAGGTGTCAGTAGGGTTATGTCTCCTCCAAAGGCACCAGGAAAGATTCTGTTCTTCATCTTCTCTTCTGCCTGTCAAGCATCCCCAGAATATCCCTTATCAACAGTTGCCTTCAGATTTAGGTTCTACATGGATGGTCTAGAATGAGCTTGAATCCAGATCATTAATTACATGTGCAAAAGACACTTTGTCCAAATACAATCTTTTTCACAGATTCCAGAGATCTAAATGTAGACAGTTCTATTGGGTACTACCATTAAACATATTATGGTTTTCTCTTCTCTCATCTGTTCATTTCAATGTCTTAGGCACTAATTTAAGGAACCCATGACTCCATGAACAAGACAGATTAGGTCCTTGCCCTCATTGAGCTTATGTGTTACGATAGCAGCCCATTCCCATTTATTGTCTATTCACGTCAGATGCACACATTCCCTTGAATCTATGCTATGCCATTGATATTCAAATCACATAACTCTCAGGAAAATCTAGTTAAATCATAGCATGTGTGCAGGTTGGGAAACCAAGGGGCAAGCATGAAAAGTTTCTTTTCAAGTTTTCAGGAGAACAAGAGAAAGGCATAGATGTGCAAATTTTCTAAATTCATTTTGCAATGTAAGTGAGACACCAAAAGATTGAAAGATTCAACATTGATGAAGAAACAGATATTAGTGCAATATAGAACAGCTCTGTCTTTGTCAGCTGGCCGTCTTTTATATGTCACAGGCTGTCACATTCTGTTGCATTTCAGCTGACTAATTACCTCAGTTTCTTAAAACTAAATATGAGTTCATGTATTTTACTTTCCCAGAAATTGAGTGTTCCTGTTATCAAGAACTATTACCTAATGATGTATCCATCAGGTCTGGGGAGGTTTCCAGGTGAGGAAATGAGCGGGTATGAGGAAAACTGGGACAGCCATTGAGGAAGACAAGTTTTGGACAATGTAGTTGTGTACGACAGTTCACACTACTCAGAGTTGAGCAAAACAAGTCGGGTACCACAATGGCCAAGAAGAAATGGGAAGGGAGATTGGACTTCAACAAATGGGCACAGTACCTCTAATGGAGAGTTACTTTCCCATCAGAGGTAATGACTGGAGGTAATCAGAGGAAGGGACCATAAATTAGTTATGTTCTGCTTATCTGAGGGCTACCTCAACTGCAAATTGCACACTTAAAGTTTGTCAGGTCTTCCTGGGGCAGGAGGATGGTTCCTGGTGGCGATGGTGCCGCGTGCGAGCTGGGAGGGAGTACTCGGGGAAAGCGGTTATTTTGTTTCTAACCTAGATCCCCACCAGAGCAAAGTGCACTTACAGGTGTGATGCAAAGAGTCTTGTGAGATAAAATCAAAGTTGATCTCATGTGAGAAAACAAATGTCATTCTGCAGTTGTATCTGTGTGATTACAGGTTTTTAAACGAGCCGTGGTCAGAAAAGTGGATTCTTGAAACAACTAATTAGCACTTTGATCTCCAACCCAGTTGCAGTAGCCATTTGGATATCATTCGGCTTGTACCGCATAACACACTGGGAGGAGCCGAGGCAGCCACTTAGCACTTTGCGAAAGGATTACCTATACTTTTCAACTGTAGGCCTTCTGACAGCAACAGGGTCATTTCTTGATCAGGCAGGGGATGTGGCATACGGGTCATCAGAATTCCTCAGCAATATTTCCAGTTTTCATTCATTGCCCAAGGTGGTCAATATATATGTAACATAACAAAAAACAATACCTGGGAAGTTATGTAGATATGGGGAACTGGCAGAGAACGTGTAAATCTCTGGAACTTGCACAAACACCCGGTCACAGAGGAAAATGCCACTTACCCTCAGCTGTGGTTACAAATACAAGCACCCAAGACTCAGGAAAGGGAAAGAGGCTTGTTTTTTCCTTAGCAGATCCTGATTGTTTTTTAAGAAAGGTAGTCAACGCACGCTTTCCCCTGGTCAATCATGCTACCTTGCTCCAAGCAGAATGTGTCCACACTTCAAAGTGTCAGGGCAAAGCCTCACCAAAGCCAGGGTGCAAGCTCATTCCCTGGTCATGAGCAGGATATGAATAAATGACTCTCCATATTCAAAGCCTTGAGAGAGCCTCAGAGCGACTCCTCCACCTCTTCCTTTAAGGACTTTTACTTCTGGGTGCTGTGTTACCAAAATGAACCAAAGCTTTAAAATTAGGAAATTTTCTCACAATAATCTGGATTTTCATTACTTTTTTTAAAAAAAAATCTGAAGATCTAGCCCTGTGAGCTAAAATTCCCATACAGCCACAATCAGTAGAGTCATATGGCAGGACCCCTCTAAACACGACACGCACACTTAGCTGCCACAGCCCTCCGCCCTGCTCAGCAGTAGTGAACATTCCCTGCCTGACCCCGTGAACTTGGAAGTTCTCAGTCTCCAGAGACCAAAGGCCCTCAGTGGCCTCACAAAACCCCCACTTACAGATGCCTTTTAGGGCGCACATCAGCTCAGCTCTCCCTACCAAGCGCTGTAACTCCTGCTTGGCCACACTGAAGCCCAGCAAACTCTCCCTCCTGTGCTTACCTAAAGCAGCCAGCCCACATGAGTGCCATTAGAGACCCTCTCACCCTCAAACCCTGCTGCCCAAATAATGCAGCTGAACAAAGCAAGATGTGCTGTTCTGTTGGGATACATGGGAGTGGAACCTTCCTCTTCCCTACGATCACGTTAAATATTACACACAAGCCAACAAATGGCCCCTGACGGACCTGGGTGCCCCCCGGGGTTCCCAAAACCCTGGCTTATGCTTTCATTATATTAGCTCTTTGTTATTTATGTATTCTGTTCTTTGAAGTAGATTATTCCTTGGAAAATCTATCTCATGGTTATATTTCATGACACATGCTTGGATATAGAGTGCACAGAATAATACATGGTTACTGGTTTATTCTCTGCCATGTGTTGAAACAGTGGTGACTCCTGAGAAAGGGAAACTCGTTGTTCTCTTCACAACAGAAGCTGATACTATCAGTGCCCAGAAAAGATGCTAAGAGCTTCCAAGACAGGAAGGGCACACCACCTTGGCCATTTGCTGACAGAGCAGGCTCTGGGCCCATCTTTCACACTGAGGCCCAACACCGTCCAGTCAGAGTAAAATAATGGCAGTGGACACTAGAAAAATAAATATACCACTGTGCTGGTGATGCACTGTTCCCTGATCTGATGGTTGCTTCAGTAGATTGCTCAATCTGCGAAAATTCACTGAGCTCCACATTTATGATTTGTGCAATTTTCTGTAAATACATCTTATACAATAAAAAGCAAAAAAGAAAGGAGAAGCAATTGAATATGAGTCTTTATTCAGTGTTTCCTGGATGGAGACACATCCGTCCCAGCCCAGGCCTCTCCTTGTTCAGGGCAGGCACTGGGTTTATTCACATGTGTTTCATTGTTGTCTAATGCAGGGTCTGGCATGCAGTAAGGGGGCAGCATGTTCTTAGAGAACAAATGAACTTGGCCTTGGCACAACTCAGTACAGTGAGAATTAGCTTCCTTTTCCATGCATCTCATTATAACCTAAGCATCCATGCAACCAGTTCCTGACAGCTGGTTCTCCTTAGCGCTGGTCTCCCTTCCTCTGAGGAATAGCTGGATGAGTCAGAGCTCTATCCTGAGCTTGTCCTTTCACAGAGCTTTGTCCTGGATGCAAGAGGCCTTGGCCAGACACTGCTCCAGTAGTAGGAGCACTGAGACACACACAACTGCTTCCTCGGGGAAACAATTACGGAAACAAGTTACTACAGCTATGAGTGGGGCGGAGGGGTCCTTGTCTGCCATATGACCTATAGACAAAGCACCACCAGAACAGCTCTTGAATCTATCTAGAGAGATCCAGGAAATGTTGACCAAAGAAGATGACATGGGACTGGGTAGGGGATCACCAAGATGATCTAGCAGTCTCTGTCAAGCACCATTTATGTTGTGATAATTTCCCTACCAAAAATCTTTCCACTTTTCTGGAGTAAAATGGTGTATTTGTCAGATTTCCCATGCTGAATACAATACCCAACATCTGTGATATAAAGAGAAAAGTTTTAATTTAGCTCACAATGTCAGGGGATTCAGTCCATGGTCACCTGAATCCAAAGAAGAAACATCATGGTAGAAAGGTTTGGTGGAGCAGTGATGTTCAGTTCATAGCAGCCAGGAAGCAGAATAAGGTTAACAGTGCCATAGAGGAAACTGCAAGGGACCAGATATAGTACACACAGTCATGCCTCCATGGCCCATCCAGACACACCCAGAGTGTGCTCCACCAGTCCTCTGGGACTCCCAATCCAGTTAAGTGTGATTCAGGCATGATTGATCCTCACAGAGAAAAAGTTATCTGGTTTTTCTCCAAATCTAGCTCAGAACTGAATCACAATCATTTGAAAATAATTTGGCCTTTCTTAACCTTTCTAGCTTCTGATGAGTGAACATGTATAACAAAATTATATTACCTTTTGTCATTCATGAGAAGGCGTAATTTCACACAGATTGGTATTCCACTACTTCATCAATATACATGGAAATGAAAGGTGCACAGAATAACATCCTCCCAAAGAGATCCCTAAAACTTCTGATTCTGCTAATGATGCATAGCTGAGGGAGGACTTTGAGGATGGCAGCCAGTTTATAGACTTTAACATTGAGAAAATTATCCTAGATTATTTGGGTGTGTCCGATGTAATCACAGAGGCCGCAGAAAGTGGCAGAGGAAAGCAGAAGAATCAGAGAAAGATGACAGAAGACAAGAGAGACCCAAAGCATGAGATTCACTTCAACCTCCCATTTCCGGCCCTGAGGGTAGAGGGAGGATATGGCCAGTTTCTTGAAGACAGAAATGACCCTCTACTGACAATCAACTAAAAGAGGGGGAATCTCAGGCTTACAACAGGCAGGCAGGCATGCAGAACAACAGATGCCTTAATTTCAGCCATGCTAGACACCCATGCTGGACTTTTGATGTTCAGAACTTCAGGGTAATAGACCTGGTATTTACTTGTTTGATGGTCCTAGGAATTAAACCCAGGGTCTTAGCCCTAAGCTACATTTTATTTATTTATTTATTTATTTATTTATTTATTTAATTTATATTTTGAGACAAGGTCTTGCTAAATTACTAAGTTATCCAGGTTAGGTTCAAACTTGCAATCCTCCTGCCTCAGCCTGCCAGCATCCTGGGATTATAGGAATGTCCCATCATCACTAGCTATTAAAATTTGCATTGCTTTAAGCTGCTCAACTGACGGTAACTTGTTACAGAAGTGATAGAAAACTAATATCAAAGGGAAGTGTCATGTCCAGTTGGCATCAAGGGTGGCCATTACAGACACAGTTCTGAGACTGATTCCCTTTGGCTCTGACACTTTGCCTCCAGGTGACCTTAATCGAACCCTGCCCACTCAGATCTTCAGATTCTGTTGCTATAAAGAGGTCTGACCACACCTCCCTGTTACCTGGGGCCATGTGATTATACCAGATTAGGCCTAGAAAATCACCAAGCAAGATGCCAGGGATTTAATGGGGCTCTGTAAATGTTTAGAAGGAAAATAAAACCACTACTTCCTTTTGCTGATTAAAGGAAAAAAATCTCGATGAACTCAGAATTGTTCACACCTGTTTCTTAAAAATCACCATCAGTCTGGTTCCAGGTGAGATTTTTTTCTTTTTCTTCCTCTCTGTAGCTCAGCAGGGGGCAGAGGAAGACAGGAGCTTTACATTGTGGAAGAGTAGAGGCAAGATGAGTCCCAGGAGGCTTTTCATTCTCCAAAACTCAACCCCTAACAGTGGTTGAGATGGGTTTCCGGCACCATGTTGTTTTGTCAGAAACTGAACCCAGAGACCTTGTACTGTGTTATACCCTAGCTCCTTTTTAAGGTTTGTTTGTTTTTGTTTTTGTTTTGAGACAAGTTCTCTATAAATTACTAAGTTGCCCAGACCGGCTTGGTTTTGTGATCCTCCTGCCTCATCCTCCCAAAGTGTTAGAATTACAGGCATGTACCACCTGTAATTCTTCACCCATTCTCACCAGCAAACACTATGTTCCAGAATCTTCCATCTCTAAAAAAACTGTCTTTCCTCCCATTTCTTCTCTGAAAAGAGCTTCTGCCTCCAATTCCTCCCCTCCCACTGGTTTCTCCATCCATCTCATTGGTGCGTGTTCCTACCTCTGGCCTTGTCACTTTTCTGCCGCCCAGGTCTGCCCCTAGGGGTGTGACAAGGTGTTGCATTCATCACATTTGTTTTGATTGTTTTGAGGTCGCCTCCTCTTGTTGGTGACAACACAGTCTCTCCGGAGTGCTTCTCCTTTGCTGACCTCTTCTTTGAGAACACTGCCTCCTTACTCAACCTCAACAAGCCAGGGCATCCCGAGGCTTATCCCTGAGGGGGTGACTTCCTTCACCCCGTGGCTTTCAGTGCCACTGCAACAGCTGATTTCCAAACTTATCTTCAGTTTTGCCTTTGGCATTGACTTCCAGACATGACCTGGACATCTACGGCCATGAGCAAAGCTAACACGGCCAGTTCTTGAACCCCATCCCTAATCTATTTCTTGTCCATGAATCCCCATCCCCGGTACTTGTCCTGACCACTCACTGGTTGCTCAAGTCAAAAGTTTAGAAGTAATTGCTGTTTAACATTTTTTGGACACCACATCTCACCCATCAACAAGTTCCTTCGGTCTAATTCCAAAGCACATTTTCTCTCTGTCTATCCTCAAGCCACCTGCCCAGCCAGCCCTCCTTTCTCCCTACCCCTGGACCACTGCAACAGCCCCAGATGGCTTCCCAGACTCCCTCTTGCTCTACCTCAACTCTGCTACATTTTTTATAAAAAAGATAGTCATGTTCTTTTAAAAATCTAAGTTAGGTCATTTGATTCTTCTGTCTAACCTTCCCGATGGCTTCACCTTGCCTTTAAAATGAACTTTAAAACTTTTTATTGGGCTGTAACTGACTCTGGCCATCCTACCCCTGCCCAAACTTTCACCCTGGCAGGTGTCGCCTCAGGCCTGCAGGTTTCTTCCCGCTCCTTTATCTCTCCAAGATCAGCTTTGATTTAGGGACCAGGCACATGTGATCCCTCTCCCTGGAACTCTTCACCTAGATGACACTTTGCAACTGGATTCCTATCATCATCCCGCAGTGCAAATGTCCCCTCTGCCGGACTCCCCCGTATCCCTCTCACATAACTTTTATTCCACAGCATTCATCACGGCCTGCGACTTACTCATTTCTTGAATCATCTACTGGATTATAAAAATGTGAGAAAAGGAAAAGTGATTGGTTATACTCAACTCAGTGAATTGCTTGACCAGCAGAATGTGACCAAACAGGTTCCCAAGATCAAGTTATAGAAAAACTCACAGCATGGCCCTTGGTCTTCTAGGACACCCACGCTTGGAGTCCTGCGCCACTCACCTTGTTGACAAAGCCAGGCTGGGTGGTGACACAGGACATCTAGGACACTGTCAGCCTAGTGCTGCCTTCCAGCCATCCACACCAAAGCCCTCAGCACAACAGGAGGGTGAAGCCAGCGTCGTTGCCATGTGACGTCAGTGGTACCCAAGCAAAGGAATCACAGCCAAGCCTTTGTAGCAAAATCATGAAGTGTAATAAATTGGCTGTGGTTTTAAGCCACTAACGTTTGGGGTTATTAGTTATGCAACAATTAATATCTGGAATAACAATGCAGACCATGCCTCACTTATTTGGGTTTATAAGTGTAAGTCGCAGGAAGTCAGCTCATCTGCCACCCTCGATAGCAAAGTCACAGAGAAGCTAAATCTCTTTCCCTCCAGTGAGTGCATCCCCAAGGGATCAGGGAAATGGAAACGATGTACCTCTTAACCCCAGAATCACCGCGCAAAGACCTGCTAGTGACCAGCAACCCGAGTGAACATTAGAGACCCAAAAGCAATGAACTCGCCTGGCCTGTACCAAACCCAGGGGACACCCCCGATTCAGAGCCTCTGTCCTCCCACTCAGGACCTTCCACTCAGGACCTCCCGCTCAGGACTTGTGTGCAGACTGCATGCCACAGCTACCCTTCCATATGCGGGGTGAATTGTTTGATGAACAGCACCCTATGCACCATGGACTTTGGAAATAGCCTTGGTTTAGTCTCCCTTTCATACTTCCGGCTTAGTCACTTTAAATGTTAAACAACTTGTGCCAAGCTGCAGGATTTCCTCCATGTGACCAGCGCCCAGCACAGAGCAACCTGGTACCTACTGGGTTTCCTGCTGCTCTGTTGCTGCCTGCACCTGAGTAGGTTGTGCGGGCTGTGTGGGGTGTTAGTAACTGACAGAGTCACAAGGAGACCATGAAGCAGGTTCTCAGTCCAGGATGAGGCGTCCACTTGAAACAGTTGCATGAACAGCGGTTTCCCCTACATGTCCTACTCCTCAAATAGCACTGCTTTATTTTGGAAAGTGTTCGCATCTAATCTGGCATTGGTATATTTGCAATATCCGGAACAGTAGATTGCCTGGTTCTCTTTGAAGGTCCCTCAGGCATGAACTTTACTCGTTCAGTATTCATTAAGTGATTAAGTGTGTACTTTGTGGGGGGTGCTACAGACATAAAACCAACCCAGACAACATGCGCACTGGGGAAGAACTCAGTCCAGTGGAAAGAACGATCAGAGGGTGCGACTGCCTCCTGGAAGTCCAGGTTCCTACGAGGACAGAGACAGCACAAATGACAAACGTGGAACTGGGGCTCAAGATGCCCACCCCACCATGAACCCTGCTGCTCACTGTGAATTCCCAAGGCGTCTCCAGCTCTGCATCCAGTGCACAGCGATGGTCTCCCTGGCTGCATTTTGTCACAGGCTCTTTTGAGCACACTGGAAGGGACTGTCTGTGAAGGCCATTTAAAAAGTCTAAGTCTGCTGATGTGAGTGAGAGCCCAGTGTGACCAAGCAGATGGCTAATTTAAACCTGAAAATCCCAACTCAGCATTAACCCTTCCCATCTTCTCTGAATCACCAGCAAGCACCTTCTCCGATTCACTTCATAACACATGCCCCTGGCACTTTTTACTTCCATTCTCCACGTCACCTCTCCCTCCTTCACTACTGTTCGCTACCAAAAAAAAAAAAAAAAAATATTATAAGATGCTCAGATGTGGCCAGGCCCCTGCCGAGCACATACATATGCATGAGGTAGTGCTCTTGCCCCTTGGAGAGCTGATGTCACAACTCTGGGGAAATGGCTAAGTAACCATGACAACATGGCTCCGTGTTGCCTCTTGCTCTGGAGGGCTCCGGGACAGCCAGCCCTCAACACAGACAGGACGGTGACATTCCCTCGCCAAGGAGCGCCAAGTGTCCATTGATGGCAGCCGGCCAGTAGTGACAGAGGGCCATCCACGCTCCCTTCCATCTGGCCTCCCTCGCCCACTCTGGCGACTAGTGAGCAGCCTGTGATTTATCAAGCAGAGTACCCCACTCGGGAGCGATGGACGAATCGGGGACAGCAAAGGAAGCTGGGAAATACAGCCAACAGTCTTGAGGGTTGAGGTCAGAGATGTGATCTTTGTCAATTTCTTTCCCATCTTAACCAGGTGGTACTGACCCTGGGGTACCTATTCAGGAAAATTTTAATATTTTAAAATCATTAACTATATCCCACAAGCTCCACAACGTGGGCCAGGATAGAAAGAGGACATGTTCTGGAGAAAAAAAGCAACCAACATATTGTAAGTACAGGGATGTGAATCTTTCTTTCAAATCACCTTTATGTCAATAATAATAATTTAGTCACCATGTTACCTCTAAAGAGAATTTTCTCGATAAACTTACCTCACCACTATATTTTCTAGATTTTTTTTTTAAGTGAAAGTATGTGTTTGGAGCTCCCATGATGTACTGCTGAGATTTTGGAACCGTTTGATTCCATTTCCTCAGCCCCTCCCGCTGCCAAAAAGTAATAATATAGTGCAAACTCAGCATGTATACATTGTGCCAGTCAATTCCAGTAACATTTCCACTATTAAAAAATAATAATTTAATGGGGCCTCCATGTACAAATGTTACCCTATTGTTCAGAGCTGTAATTTCAATAGCGTTTTTTTTTTTTTCCAAGAAAAAAAGAAACCAAACTCCCTTGCTAACAGGATGTATATTGAGGGCTTTATTCTAAATGTCAGGCTCAAACAATTCAGAAATGTGTGACAGAAGGAAAGCAAATCACTTCTGCAACAACAATCAACAATCGAATGAATGGGTAAACAGGAGCTGGGCTCAGGGTGTGGCCCTGATTCCAACTCCAGGTGTGACTGCTTCGTCAGACCCCCAGTGGCATGGAGGACCTCTCTCTGTTCCGTCTCACTCTGCGTTCTAACTTCTCCCCTGAGAGCCACATATCAGCACCAGCGAGCCCAAAGTGATGGGGAGATAGCACTGACAAAGAGCCTCGGTTACCCTTGCAAGTGTCCCCTTGGCCTCTGTGCACACTGGCCTTCCCATCTTCATCCTCTGCCACATGGCCATCTGATCCCTGCCACTTGTCAACCATCCGGGACAGTGATGATCCGACTCCTGGCCACACGCCAAGGCAGCCTCTTCAGGCTCCACACTCACAAATGTCACGACAGTGAAGCTACTTCCACCACCTTGTAAGCAGCGAGATTTACAGATACACTCACGAGTGAAAGGACAATTCACAAACACAGCCAAGACAAAGCTGCTGTGTGGGCAAATACTACAACGGCCATTTTGATCCTAATACCAGAATACCACACCAGATTCTGCTCCCCAGTGCAATGTGCTAACCTGGGAGCCAGCAGACAGCTTCAGTTGTCCTCGACACTGTGCTTAGAACCCGAGGACACTGGGACAGCTGCGCGTAAGCAATGGAAATTCAGAATTAGCCAAACAGTGAACGTGAGAGCCATTTACCACTTCTTGCCTATTGAGATACTGCCCAAAGATGATTTTCCCGAGAAAATTGCTGCTGCTGAGTTAGCATGCCGTGTTGACTGCCCACATGCTGGAAAGGTTAGCCAGATTTTCAATTTTAAGTCACAGGACTTTTTGACACAGGTAGGACACTAGGGTCCTGACCCAAATGCCAAACTATCAGCGATTCTGTATGCTTTGTGTCAGTCGAGGTTCTTAATTGCAAATGAAGTAAGCTGGCTCTCACTGACCAAACAGTAAATGGTATTATTATTAGGCTACTGGTTAACTCACAGAATGGAAGAAGAAAAAAACAAGGCTTGAGGCTAGGGTCCAGGAAACACATCCCAAACAAAGTCTTAAAATAGGAAAATAGGCTTTACTGGTACTGTCACAGTACATGAGACCTCAGATTTGCACCGAGCTCTCTTCTGCATGAGAAAGTTAAGCTCACTAGCACTGATACACTTTATCGAGTGCTCAACCTTGCAGTACCCCACCAGCCTCTGCATGCTTTCTGTCTTAGGTTCATTACCACATGCTACAAAACGGCTGCCATTTTGCTTGAAATACAATCACATTTCAATCCAGAAGAATGAGTAGGAGGCATTGCAGGTGAGTTTTTCTCTTTTGGTTTCACCAGAAAGCAACAATGTCAGTAAGTTTCAGGTGGATTTTACTTCTCATTGTTCAAATCTGAATTCATTCCCCTAAACTCTCTCAAACTCCAAGTGAGTCCTGAGAAGAAGACCCACAGGAAATGGAGCTGGATCATCTCTCAAGGCAGACAGTCTTCATGATCTGGGGTTCTTTTGTGAAGCATGGAAAATATGTCTTTACCATCGGGTAAAGACATTGGGTTTCATCCTTGCATGGATTTGTGGGTGTGTTTGTGTATGTGTGTAGTATCAGGACCTTCTCGCTAAGCAATATCCTCAGCCCTATTTTAATTTTTTCTTTATGTTTGAGACAAGGGTTTGGTAAGTTACTAAGTTGCCCAGGCTGGAATCAAACTTGCAGTCTTCCTGCCTCGGCCTTCCAGAATGCTAGGATTACAGGTGTCTGCATTATGCCTGGTCATGCCACATTCTTAAACTCATTCCCTGGTGCTACTTCTGCTTCTAACCATAATAAAGACTGAAGCAGGCTAGCTTTCCTCCTCACATAGGTTGCCTGTTTCAGTCTATAATTACAACGCTTGGTCTGCTCGAGTCTTCCTCTTCTCTGTTTTCCCAGGTATGTCCCTGGACCTGGCTCATAGAAAGCACCTATACATTCTTTAACCTGGCAAATTCTGTTAAAACAGGGCATGCAAACAGCCACCTCTCCTTGGCTTACACATTCGCAGATACTAAGCTCTTCCCTCATTCTTTAGTTTCTTGCATGGCCCCTAAGTTCAGGAATGAATACAGCCCCAGAATAGACCATATTATTCCCCTCTCACAAGGCTGATGGAGGGGAAATATCTTCAACCTCACATCCTGCAGAAGCTGGGGCTGCAGCACTGCATTAGCTCCCTTCACACAGGGCCCTCATAAAACCCCTCCTGATCACTACTCTGCGTTCCTCTATGCCCACTGTGCCGATAAGAATTGGAAGAGCAATGTAGCTAGCTTTTGGCTATCTCATTTTTATCTTTATTTTACAGGGAAAGTTGTCTTCCAACTCATGTGGACACTTGATAGCTGTTTTCTTAGAGGGTCTACCAAAATATATGTCATGACGTCCTTCTACTCATGGAGGCAAATGAAATAATTATCTTCTCCACAACTAACAGCACCTTCTATGGGTTATAAAATGCAGCATAGCCAGGGATGTAGCTCAGTGGCACAGGGCCTGCCTGGCAAACACAGGTCCTGAGCTCAATTCCCAGGACCAAAAATAAATAAATAAATAAATAAAAATAAAATGTAGCATATAATAAGCAAAATAAGTCAGACTCAGAAAGGCAGATATTCTCTAATATGTCCAATTAAAAAGACGATTACATGAAAATAGGAAACTATTACTAGACAAGAGAAAGGGGATCAGAGGAAGGAGTAAGGGAATGTAAGGAAGGATAAGAGGAGGGACAGAAAACAGAGTTATTAATTATCTCATTAAGAGATCATGATGTTGACATGAATTTAATGGGGTGAAGAGGTATCTACTACACTCCATTAAGTGAAACAGCAGGTTATGAAGCAGTATATGTTGCACTGCCAGCTTTTTGATTTTCAAAAATGCATTAACATATAGATGTATCAAAAATTTACCTAGGGTGGTATTCACTTAACTGTTTAACCCATCTCTGGGAGTGTGGTACTGACACATTTTTCTTTTTACTTAGCAGTATTTTCTGACTTGTGCTACTATAAAATGTTTCTCAGAGGAGAAACTGAAGAATTGCTGTAAGGATGTGAGTAGATGGAAATGTTAATTAGTTTGATTATAATAATCATTTCACAACATCTATGTATCTCAAAATATCATGTCTTACACCTTAAATACATATGATTTTGTCAATTATCCTCAATAACAAATTAAATGTAACATGTTATTTCATCTCTTCTCATGTAGGAGTCACTGCTACAAGGATTATCCTCTTGCCATTAACAAAAGTAATTCAAACAAAATATTTAAAGTGATTGTTTTCAGCCATTGAACAAAAAGAAAGACAAACTGTGATCTATGAGGAAGGGAAAGATATTGTCAAGTTGAGTTTATGAACTTACACTGGGTCAAGGAAGAGGAACTCAAATAAAGCCTCAAGTCTTCACTCTGTTGATGGAACATGGACCAGAGTTCAGGAAGCCAAGGCACCTAGAATCTTCAAGGCAAAAGATGGCATGCAGAGTTCCAGAAATACATGCAGGAGTCTGCGTGAAGTTTTGGTTGAAACTTACATACATGGGTCAGTAGCCTATGAGGCCAGGAAAGAACACAATATCTAAGGAAAGAACAATTGTCGACTTGCTATATGATGAACAAATCCAAGGTTTTACAGAGAAATTGGAATTTATTGAGTTCTTTATAGAAAGTTCTGTACCTTGGAAAGGAGCCAAATTCACCTCATAATAAAGGATACTGTAGATCCACCTAATCAAATTTGAAGATGAATTTTAAAAATACAACTTATTCCAAATAAATTACCAGTATATCACAAGTATATTGTTCTTTAAAGAATAAAACAAGATATGGCACAGAGAAGTTTAAAATATACAATGTCCAATATTGAATAAAAATAACTAGATATATAGGAAGCAAGGAAAAGTGACCTATCATCATAAGAAAAACAATTCAATAGAAATAGATGCAGAAATGACAGATAGAATTGCCCAGCTAATTAAATGGAATTAGAACAACTGTTTCAAAAAAAACATGCCATATATTCAAAGCAATAAAGAAAAACATGAATGAATTAGAGGAAAATGCAAAATATAAAAGACACATTTAGAACTTCCAAATATGAAAGATATAATATATGAAATGAAATAAATATATTGAAATGAATTGGCAGAACATTGGCAGAAGATTCCTGAGGATCCCACTAGAAACTACAGTAAACCCCCACTTACAAGTGAACATTTGTAAATTGGATTTGTTCACAATCCCACACAATGAGCTTTATGTAGAACATTTGTAAATTTTATACAGTGCACCTGTGAAAGTTCACAACTCTAATGTTCCTAAGTGGTGGGGGGTTACTGTCTCTGAAGTATGCGGAGAAAGAAAGATTGGGGGAGTAAACCAATGGCAACAACTTACAGTACCATCTGAGCTACATGTAACTAGAGTATCAAAAGGAACAGGGAGAATGACTTTTAAAAGTTTGAGGAGGTAAGAAGAAATAATGAGACAAAATTTCCAAATATGATGAACAACTATAACTTCAAAGATAGTTAAGTGGTGTAGACCTCAAGTAGACTATCACGCCAGTGGATGTCATAATCAAGTAACTGAAAAGCAATAACAAAGAGAAGTTTCTTTAAAAACTTAAGCCAAAAAAAAGACAATGCAGAAGAATGAAGATGAAAATTAAAGCAAATGTTTTGTCAGAATCTACAAACCAGAAGAAAACATAAATATCTTTTAGGAGCCGAAAAGAAGCACTGTCAACTTGCTGTTTGTTATTCATTGAAAATATCTTGCAAAATAAAGGATCTGTCAGACAAATAAAATCTGAAAGAAGTTAAGAGTAAAGCTACACTCCATAAAATTTATTTAAGGCAGTTTTTCAGGCAAAAGAATATTAAGCTACACTGAAATTTGGGATAAAGAGTATATAAAATGATATCTTCATGGGAAAATAAAAGACACTATAAAAGACAATTTTCTGTATAGCATCAGGTATTCAATAATGGGTACCAAAATATGGTCAGAAAAGAAAAAGTAGTCCCTATGTTAAACATCACAACAAGGTAAATACAATCTAAGATAATTAGTTATAGACTTAAAAATAACTGGAGGAGAAGAGTTTGACAGTTCCCAACTCATAGAATTGATATGATCTGAGGAAATGAAAATAAAATGACAGTTACTCTGATTTGTTCCTGGCATGTTATATATAGGTATCAAATTAGAATAACATACCTCCTACATAAATGCAAATATGGTGTGTCAATTAAAAATAAAAGTTAAAAGTCATATTTTTAAATCTCTTTAAAATATAAGTGATTTTCAGGAAAAATTAATAACCATATATTATGGGCCTTACAAAATGTATAGAACTAGCAAAAAGGATGATTGGGATAAATTAAAATACACTGCTGTAGAGTTCTCACACTCTACTTGAAATGCTTAATATTATATGAAGGTTGACTGTGATAATCAAAGATGTATGTTGTAAATTCTACAGCAGTCACTTAAACACGGACAAAGAGATACAGCCAGTAGCCCAATTACAAAGAGGAAATGGCATAATAAAAACTATTCAAGGAAAAATGGAATTTTTTCAAGGACAATCAATTGACCTTGGAGGGTCAAAATGTACAATTGCCTCTCTCTATCCACTATTCCACATCGGTAGTGTCGCCCAATCTCAAATTGAAAATATTCAGAAAAAGAAGCCCAATCTCTACTGAACATGTGCAGACATTTTAATCATTATTCCCTAAACAATATAGTATAGCAATTATTTACATTCTCATTTATCTTGCATTCTAGTCATTATAAGTAATCAAGAGGTGACTTAAAATATGGGGACAATGTGCTTATGTTACATACGAGCTCTGCACCATTTTATATGAGGGACTTGAGCAGATTTAGATTTTGGAGTCCATAGTGAAAGGGGTTCTGAATCCTTTCCCTATGGATTTTGAGGGATGATTCATGGTGTCGCCTTAAATCCCACACTATGGACTCCACTGAAGGACTGGGCTTTCAGTACTAAACTTTTGATATCCTACAGTCAATTTAACCATATTTTAATTGGTGTTAATAAAAATAATGTAATTCCTGAAAGAGTAATGCATAGGCTCATTCTCACAACAGCATATAGATGTTCGAGGCAACCCAGATGGCCTGGTGACAAGTTGACTTTTCATGCCTAAAAGGTCTAAGGCTTGAAGAGAAGGCTAGATCAACAGCAGACAGAAGTCAGGCTGGCAGGTCCAATAGCCACCATGCTTTTTTGTAAGACAAACGGGGCTGCCTTGGCTTTATTCACCACTGGTCGCTAGCACCAAGCACAGTGCTGGACACTAGTTAGACACTTAATATTTAAGAGAAGAAGAAGGCAGAAAGGTAGGAGTGAAAGAGGGATCAGGTGAGTTCGAGGCCGGCTTGGGCTACCACGCGAGTGCAAGGCCAGCCTGAGCTACATAGTGCGACCCTGCCTCAAAAAACCAGGGCTGGGAGTTTGGCTCAGTGCCTTAAGCGCCTGCCCTGGCAAGCGCGAGGTTGTGAGTTCAATCCCCGGTGCCGCAAAATAAAAAAAAAAAAGAAAGAGGGATCAAGCAGTGGAGAGAGAAGGGAAGGCATCTGCAGGGAAGTATGTCAGCACCTATGAGAAATTTATGTGCTTCTGCTATTTCTTACACATAACAATAATAACAGAATCCAAAAACTAAAACTTGGAGAAATAAATGTCTTAAATGAATATGGTACTTAGGGAAAAAGACCAAGGTGCTAATCTTAAATAATCTTGATGCATCCCTTTCAGAGTCCTTAAAAGATCTTCCTTGGCTAACAAGTCAGGTTTATGCCACAAACCGGCCATTTGGTCTGACTGCATAACTCGCAAGGTACCACCTGACAATTGTCCTAAAGATTGGTGCATAATATAATCAGGAGAGCATAACACACAAATTCCAAATGTGGTTATTGCAATACAGGTCTTAATGCACATCAGAGGCCATTCCTCAGGCAGAATATTCAATTTAGAAATCTATTGTCACCTAGATTCATCTGCTAATAAATCGTCGGAGAGATGCATTTGTATTGAGGGCAAAATACTTTGCCGTATGGTTCCTCCAAAGATTCTTGAAAATATGTTTATTTGCAGCATGTTTGTTTAAATGGCAATAAAAGCATCAGGTCAAGGTAAGTAGGACAATTGACATACACACCGATTTCTCATGAAGAAAAAATGCCTCTATTCTGATCTAACCGAGAATGAATATGGCAACCTCACTACACAAATACATCACAATCTCACTACACATATAAGCCATGAGGTTTAAAACATATGACTGACAGTGACTCAATACCCAGAGTTCCCCTACAAGAAAGGATGAAATGTACAAACAAAAACCATTAAACCCATTTTAAGACAACATTAGCCAACTGTAAGCAACCTAGTCCTGATGTAGCAACCTTATCCCACCAACCTTACTGACAGATTCTGCCAGCCTGGGGCTCAGCTATCTCTAACATGACATCCGCCCAACTTGGCACCAGCCCTGAAAAACAATTTATCTCTCTAAAACTAACTTCTGAGTTGTTCTTCTCGTTCCAGAAAAAAACCTCCCACTCCCTTTTTGCATGTGCACCAAGTCCTCCTCAATCCCCAGACCCCACAAAGTGCTCCACCCCCTGTCCCCCAGTAAATCTTTCTGTTTCCTGTTTTGCACACGCAGATGCTCCTTCCAATCAGCTGTTGATGTGTCATTTTGCCCACCTCGCAAACTCCTCCCCCAGCCAGACCTGATGAAAGTACTTTCACTTCTTTGTTCTCACCAGTGGGTGCTTGTGTCTCTTCTGCAGCCCTCCTGTGCCTGCAATAAAGGCCTCTTTTCTCTCTTTGTCCATCTACCAAAATCTTACCTCTCACCATTATGGCTAATGTATATATAAATATAAACATAAACATAAACATAAATATAAATATAAGTATAAATAACAGTGTCCATCCTACTTTCTATGAAAATAAACTAAATGTATCACACACTGACATAAATTTAATTTATATGATTTCTCAACTTTATTCCCCTCTGTTCCTTCTCTCTCTCTCCCTCCCTTCCTCCCTCTCTCTCTGTCTCTCTCCTCCACCCCTGACCCTTTTTCAACATAGGCTATTCTTTTGGATTCTCCCTCCCCAGCTGACCTTTCAACTATTATTTTCACCAATTACCTTTTAAGATATCTATATTTTCTCAGCAGTATGTTTGACCCACTGGAATCGATGGAGACCCTTATAACTTGTGGGAAGGTGGCGGAAGAAGGGAAGTACCACCTGGTGGGACGTGTTTATTTGTTTTTAACAAAAGGGAGTTTTTTGTAGCAAGAACTTTTGGCATGGGAGCCCTGAATGTAAATTTACAACAGTGACCTAAGCTCACCTCAGGAACATTGTTAGCTGACAACCACCTTGAGAGTGAAAAACAAAATTCCAGCCCAGCTCCCTTTGGCTGATCTAAGCTGCTTTTGCTGTCATTTAATGCCACAGATTTGATTTCATTTGATGAGACTTCTAAGACCATTTGGAAACCTAAGCATGTAATACCAGCCCTGATCATTCCTCTTCTACACATATTCAAAGGTTTCCTGGTTTATAAATAAAAAGTTGAATCATATGTGAAGGCCATAAAAGTACTTTGTTTTTCTACTTTATAGTTTGTAACTAAAAGTTATCTTCCAGAGAAAGAAAAGAGGTTGGAACTGAACATAGGAATCAGTCCCCAATGATGAGAGCTATTGTCAATGGAGAGAGATCACCCTGACATGACATGGGGTGGGGGTGTTGGCAGAGCCTTGGTGGAACCCCAAAGGGGTCTTCATCTAAACTTTGAAGTCTATGCTGTATGTTAAATGGTTCCAAAATCAAGCAAGGATTCTTCTTTCTGGTTACAACAGACAGCATTTCAATATCAGAGTATCTAGGGATAAAAAGATATATTAAATGATCCAGGTCTAAGCAAAAAAGACAATTTGATCATGTTCCGTGAGAAATGAATGTATCAGAGGGAAGCAGCAACCCATATGTTGAAGCCTAACCCGGGGTCACTCTTCTTTTTCTTTGTCTTCTCTGATACCCTACTCTGACCTGGTCTGGTGACACTGGTATGTACTGAGATCATCATGACTTCGTGTTTTATAAAATTTTCATGGTGAAATGCTCCTCTACTGAAAGTAACAGCATATAACAGGTTTGTTGTTTTGTTGTCAGGAAAAAGAAATGTGCACTGTGATTTCTGCTACTGGGGAAATTGCTCCAATTCAAACAGAATTTTAAGTCTTTAAATAAGCAAACACCTGGAGGCCAGCAGCTGCTGAGCCCTGCCGTGGGCACAGCCTACAAGAAGACAGGGCCACTGTGTGTCTATGTGACTGACTGGGAGGAGCCGTATCTGGTCTCACTCACCCCATGACAATGTCCTCTCATCCACAGATCGCTGGTGCTCTGGCCAGCTGTCTGGGATACCTTTCCTCAGCAGCAGCCACCCACATGACAATCATTCCCAAATAGTTCTTTCTGCATCTACCACCATGCACCTCGCCCAAGACACTACCATCTCTCACCTGGACAGGACTGCTGCAAAAACTTCCGCTGTGCTCTCCCCACACCCGTGGCTACACATCACGGAAGGGTGGGTCTCCCAGACCTGGCCAACAGACCCAGACGCTGCAGCACGTACACCTGGGTGTTGTCTGTGGCCCCATCTAGAGTGAAAGTTCCATGCAGCTCAGGGTTTTGTATTTTTTTTTTTTTTTGTCCCTTTCTATGTCACGAGCATGTTGGGATAGTGGTAGCACTCTATGTACATCCTGTAAGCGACTACAGTGCGCTGGGGAATTCTCTACTTCACTTGCATTTGCCAAGGAAGAATGAAAATTGGATGCTCTGTTTTTCTGGGTTTCATTGTTGTTATTGCTGTTATTTGATTGTGTTGTGGTAGTAGATATTGAACCTAGGGCATTAGCACTGAGCTATATCCCCAACCTCTTTCTAATTTTTTATTTTAAGACATGGTCCCATCAAGTTGCTAGGTTACCCAGACTAGGCTTGAACTTGCAACCCTTCTTCCTCAGCCTTCCTCAGTGCTGGGATCACAAGTGTGTGCCATCACACCTGGCTCAGATTTTGTGTTTTATAACCACTACTGAGAACATGAACTTTGAAGAACTGGGCACCTCATACACATACTACATTTAACAGAAAACTGTTCCTGACCAGCAAACACAGGGCACTGCTTTAACCAATTTCATTCAGACTTAGGAATTTTATCTTGTGGTGGATAGGATAATTTTTCTTAATTAGTATAACCAAGTGGAAATGGCCCAACACCTCCACCTTTCTCCCCGTGATAAACAATTCATTGAATTTCTTCATTGGGATGTGTTTCTTTGCTAGCAAATAAATGCATGCAAATGAATGAAAGAATGAAGAGCGACCCTCCACAGGTGGCCAGAGGTATTGGGAAGCTCAGACAATTATTAACTACTTTGTACAAGCACAACCAAGACTCAATCCCACACGAAATGGCTCTCCCCAAGGACAGTCCCCAAGAAGGCATTACATTTGGAAGAATCTCGATGGCCTTCTGGTAAATGATGCTAGGTGGGGGCTAAAAATAAAGAAACATTCTTCAGTTGCCACACACAGAGCTACAAGGTCTGGCATGATAGGCAAGGAAAACCACCACTACTGAGTGACAGAGAACAGAGTACAGGGTTTGTGGTTCCATCACTTTGTGAAAATCATTGTGCACTGTTAAATCTCAGTTTCTTCTGCTATAAAATAACATGTGCTTTGCTCAGTACTGTGACAGATAGAGAAAACATATAAGGGGCAATCAAAATATATGATGAATGTTTAAGTTAATGAATGTATTACAGTAAAAGACACATTGGCATTAACCACCACCACCCATACTCCGCTTCCAATACACTTATCCCATTATTCTTGTCACTTTCTGGAATATTTCTGGAAGTACTCTTCTGTGTGTCTTTAAGATGTGCAATCAAAAATATGGTGAAGGCTGCTGCCAAGTCCCAGTCAACAGAACAGTAAGCTCCTGAAACCATTCTATGTCTTCATTCACCATATTCTCCAACCTGGCACCCATGTGGCTGTTGGCTCATCCCTAAAGTCAAAATGACCATGAAAGATAAACATTTTGAATGATCTCAGGATATCAGGACAGTCACAACAGTGCAATTAAAGACAATCATGAAAGAAGATTTCCAAAGTGGCTTCAGAAAGTGGCAAGAACAGTAGGATAAATATGTTTGAAGTTCTGTGGAAATATTGGGGAGGCGGTTAATGTTAATGTATCTTTTATTGTAATAATGTTAAAACAAGTTTTTACCATTCATGGTATTTTTTGATCACACCGCATATGTACACCAGACACCAGGCACCTTGTCGGAATAAGAATTCAACACGAGTTGTTACTATTCACACCCAGGACTGTTTGCGTGGGTCAGATGGAGAGCTTCATCCCCTTCCGGAGGAGCCGCTGCAGACGTGCGGCTCTTGCGTTACTGTTTTCTCCTAGCACAGTGGCTGAAAACAGACACAATTATCCCACAGATCCTGAGCGAGAAGTCTGAGCAGGGGTCCTGGGCTCTGTGTGCTCTGCGCAAGGCTACAATGAGGGTGTCAGCCAGGGATGGGTCTTGCCATGGCTCGGGGTCCCCTTCTCAGTTTATGAGACTGCTCCTGATTCATTTCCTTGTGGCTGAGAAATTCCTGGCATCTTACATGCTCAGGGCCAGGAGGAAAGACGTCTGACTTCCCCATCTCTGACCTCTACATTGCCTTTTAAAAGGCTTAGTGGATTAGGCCAGCCCCCCACCCCCCAAAATAATCTCTCTGTTAGCATAAAGTTCATTAAAAAAAATTTAAAGACACCTGATGAATCCCTTTGCCCCATCACCTTGTCACCTCCAGTTCATTAGGAGCAAGTGACAGGTCCTACCCATGCTCAAGGGCATGGGCCATGGTGAAGCATCAGGAAATATTCTGCGTGCCCACACACACACGCACTCAACATCACTGGTACCCATGGGATCAATCCATTGTCAGCAGACCTGTGGAGGTGATGGAGGGAGTGAGCTCTGCTATTCGCCTACTTTCTACCCATTTAGAACCCAAGAAAAACAGACCCGAAGGGCCTGGCTACGGCAAGTGGTCAGCAAAAAGGCACCAGAGAGAAATTCAAACTCCTCAGAGGTTTGTTTGGAGTTTGGTCTGTCCCTGCCTTACTGAAAAGAGGAAAGAGTTGTGAGTTGTGCGTGTGCCTCGTGTCTACACTGCTGCCCAGTTCATCAGAATCAACCGGCCAAGAGTCACATAGCCATGGCCTCCTGAGCACAACTCAGTGTGGACCACGGAGGGAGAATGTGCTACAGAAGAAATGTACACAAAAAGAGAGAGGGAGAGGGAGACAGACAGAGACAGAGACAGAGACAGAGACAGAGGGCCAAACAGCTCAGCTGTCTACCTATACTCAAGGACTCCATGCCAGCTTCCTCAGGGTGGCTTTCTAGGGGCAGTGATATGTGGAAGGAAGCGTGTGTTTCCCTGTGTGGCAACCACCACATCCTCCTTCAGGCCACCCGGACAATGCCCACAGCAGTTTCTTTCACACACTGTGCCAGAAGTGGCAGGTGGCCCCAGACAGATGAGGTCACCACCTAGTCAGGCAACACCAGGATGCCTTCCGGGTGGACGGCACACTGTGGCCTCAGGACTCCAAGACAACAGCTGGAGTCCGTGCCATTCCTTGCTCTGCTGCCACAGAAGCATGCGTGGATCGTGTCTGAAAGCTGGCTAGAGAGCTTCTCTACAATGCCGGGGGCAGAGAGCGCAACCGAGCCTCTGGGACCAGCCTCAGTGGGGCAGCCTGGGCACAGCCCAGCATTCAACCCCACACTGGGGCTTCTCCACGGGGCGGGAAGATTCGGTCCACAGCTGGCTACCCCGGTGTCTGATCCTTTCCAAGTCACTTGATTTTTTTTACTATCCCCTTCATTATTTCCAATTATTTTTCTTTTTTCTTCCTTCCTTTCTTAGCTCTTCCTACATCGCCTGCCTTTCCTCTTTCCCCAGGATTGATTCCTTTCTCTGGTTCACCTCAAATTTACCACCCCTCAGGTGCACTTGTCCTTTCTCGGCAGCCTTCTTTTGTCCTGCTCCCACCCCCACCCACCTTTGACTTTTTCTCTTGAATTGTCTCCAGCCATTGCAGTGCAAGATCATCCATCCATTGGATGCAGGTCTTTTGAAAGCCCCTGTTGGAATTTTGTTTTAATGAGACAAAGTGTTGCTAAATTGCCTAGAGTTGTGATCCTCCTGCCTCAGCCTCCCAGAGTGCTGGGATTATAAGCATGAGTCACCAACCCAGTTTGAAACTCTTTACATTAGTGAACAGATTACATGGAGCACTCTGCCTTTGTTACTGTGATAACTCGCTCTCACTGAATAGATACCATACTGGGTAAATCCTACCACAGAAGCAAGTAATGCAACAGTCAGCATGGAAACATCTATGCGGATAAAGAAACCTCTTGTGAATGAGACAGAAATCCATTTCTCTTCAGTAACACTGACAGGACTGCAGCCTTGTTACCTGCAGAAGTGCCTTGGGTAGCTGGCATAGGCAACCCTTCCTGAGCTAAGGAAATGGGAGCCCTCACGCCTACACCCCTCTTTTCTCCTTGTGCACTCCTTGGTGTCTTCCTAGAAAGCAGCTTGTGCTATAGAAGATTTTGGTTATATGCTGGGCCACACCGACTCAAAAATGATTTTCTGCATCATAACAGGAACACTTACAAGTATCTCCAGGGTGACAGAAAATCTGAACACTTCAGCCATTCTGTCAATGTTTGAGAAAAAAATACGTGCCTGACCCAGCTCCAGCTGAAGAGCAACTTGCTGAAACATCACCTAAACCAGGAGGTTCCAATTCATTGGAACTCAACTTATTACACGCTTGAGCAGCTACCGGAACAAGAAAAAAGCTGTGTACGATTTTGCAGGCTGGGGTGTGAGAATAACAAGAAAAAAGGGAGGTATTCTTTCAACCTTTACTCAGCGGAGACTGACAAACTGTGCTGGTTCCCCTCCTCCTCCTTCTCCCTCTCCTCCCTCTCCCGCTTCTCCCTCTCCTGCTCCTCCTCCCTGTCCTCCTCTTTCTTGGGAAGCCACTGCTGACAATGTCTAGACTGGCATCCTGCTTCTAATCAGGTGTCTGCACCTCTTGGTCAAATAAATGCCAACTGGATATGAAGTTCAGAAAATCCTCCTAAGATTCAGACCCATGCATGCCTTCCAGAGGCCCAGGAAAGAAAGGATGGAGAGACACGCTTGGCTGCACCACCACTCAGTGGAACAGTCCTGCCCTGTTTCCGGGATGACCCTCTCCAGGGCGGCTGAGTGGAACAGTCCTGCCCTGTTTCCGGGATGACCCTCTCCAGGGCGGCTGACGGAAACAAGCCTGCACGGAGCCTCCGCTCCTTCTCCTTAGGGTCGGGGCGCCTCAGGAAAACAGGGTCACTTTCAGTTACTATCAGATGGGAAAGATACCGCGTGCTCTCAAGATCTGATGAGGAAGCAATGGTGCAGGGCTGGGGCGTGGCTGGCGGGACAGGAAGTGCCCCGCACTCAGCCTATCAGAGGCTGATTCTCCTGTGTGGCCGGGGCCAACAGATTCCGCCGTCTGATTTACTGATTTTACTTTGTTTTTTTATTGGTACGTGTTTGTAACACATAGTAATTACATTGGTTTTGGGGAATTGGTGTATATATAAATCATTTTTGGTTCCCTGCTCTCCACCCTCCCTCCCTTTTCTCTGATTCCTTTCCCCATCTCCAAAAGACTCTCTCTGTTTCCTATCACGCCTCCTTTATTTTACTCTTTATTTATATCTTGGGTTTCTCATATAAGAGAAACCTTGTGATATTTAACCTTCCACATTTGACTCATTTCACTTAATGTTATGACTCAAGATCATCCATTTTCCTATATATCCTTTTCCTGAAATTCCCTAACCCTAACCCTCTTTGTGGTCAAATCATGCTCCATTGTCCATATATGCCACATTTTCTTTGTCAGTCCATCTGTTGATAGCCATCTAGGCCGCTTCCATGATTTATCTATAGTAAATTGTGCTGCTAAAAAGATAGATTTGCAAGGACCACTGTAGTATGATGTCTTTAACTCCTTCAGGAAGATACCCAGGAAAGGCACAGCTGGGTCAAATGAAATTTCTAGTTTTAGTCTTTTGAGGAATCTCTATACAGAGTTCAAGGAAAATTTCAAACCCTTGCTCTTGGACTCCTGCATAGAGGGCTAAGCATTTTTCAAATTCCTGGCAGTCTTTATACCCTTAATAAAAATAAATATATTTATAGTAATCATATACCAATATCTAAAAGACTATCTTCTTTCACTGAGACAATGAGGATAAACAAAAGTAAACTGGATGGACAGGCTGGCTTCCCCCACCATGCAGACTTCAGCAACTGGTCATTCCAGCCACGCATTTGCAAAAGCCCAGCATTTACTCTGAAAGAGTGGCCGGTGACATTTTCTTAAACTGCATATCTTGTTTTTGTACTCATGGGAAACCTTATGCCACTCAAATAATTATTTGCAAAAGATAATGTGAATATGTTCCAGGCAATCTAAGAAATTCAAATCCTAAAACAAAAAGTTCTTAGTCAGGCAATGACAGGTGCATTGTTATTTCCATCTAGAATGGTCCCTAAAAGTAGTTAATTAAAAAAATAGAAATAAAACAGCTGAGAATGTAGCTCAGTAGTGGAATGCTTGACTAATATGTACAAGACTCTGAGTTTAATCCCAGCACTACATTTTTTATATTAAAAACAATTATATGTTACATTTGAGTCACTTTTTTACATGTGTTTCATCAAGCTAAAGCTTATATATCAGATCAATAGGCAATATGATGTAAGCCATATTTTATACACAAATATATATATGCAATTTTATATTGCCTAGAAACACATCAAAAGGATTAAAAATACATGGCTGAAATTGATTTTAATAATACATATTATTTAATCCAATAGGTCCAAAATAGTAACATTTTAAAATGAAATCGATATAAAACATTTTAATGAGGCTTTTTTTTGCATTCTGCATTCTTATACAAAGTCCTAGTCCAATGTATACTTTCTATTTATAACACATCTCCATTGGACAAGCCACATTTCAAGTGCTCAGTACACTCTGAAAAGCACAGCCCTAAGAGACAATCAGCTGCATGATTGTCATGATGATCAGAGTCTCAGTTGTGATGATAGTGATGAGGTAGAAACTGCTTTGGTCCTTGGAGACCTGTTTTCAAATCCTGGCTCCATTACTTCCTGGCTCTGCTGCCTTGCACAAATCACTTAGCATCTCTGAACTTTAATACCCTCATCTTTTCAGCAAGTATATCAATCCTATATCTCATAAGATTGTTGTCTAATATGAAATGTGAACACTCAGTCGCTTAGTACGACAGTTAGCACACAGTAGGGGCTCAGTAACAGCCATTTAGCACTTTTAAGTCTCAATCATGGTTTATACATGTGTAACAAGAACACTACAAAATAGGTTTGAATTTTTTAACCTGGAGAAAATATCCTTTTATGTAACAGGTATTCTAAGCAAATTAGCATTTCTCAGTACTACTGGTTGCACCTGATTTTGTAGTCAAACTATTTAAACTACTAAGGTAACATTGATGAAGCTAGAACCCCATGATTTTGAAACACTTAAGGAACTGAGACAATGAAGTGTTACTATTTCAAGATGCCAAGCACTGGACTTGACACTGCTGGTACACACCACACCTTGCTGTCCCCCATGGAGTATTAAGACTTACCTTAGACAATGACATCTTAGGGCCAAAGGGAAGACCTCAGCCCTATGGGTGGGCGATGAGTTCTCCCCCCGGAGGAAAGTACTTATCCAGGTACAGGTTTATATAAAGGGAGATCCTGGGACAATAGATGAAAGCTTGGATGATGGCCCTTAGGAGAGCACCTTAGGAGCGGAGAATGTCTCTTTCATTCTTGGGGACTTAGGGAATTTGGAGACCTGCACTCCAGAGAAAAGAGAGATGATAAAAATCACTCCCAGTGGGTCATGGCAAAGGCTAGGCACAGAAAAATCCAGGGAACCTGTGCATGGAGCAGCTGACAACTGTGCCTCCTGGGAAGGGTCTTACCTATGATTGGCTTCATATTCTCTGCCAGATAATTTCCTTCTAATATTCCCAACCTTCAGTGCAGTCTAGTTAAAATATTGCACTATGATCCCAGCAGTCACAATGGAAAGTTAAAGGGAAGGACTGGACCCACTCCCCACACAGGGCAGTACCAGGAGGTGAGGTGCAGTGTTGGGAAAATGGGGAGCTTGAGACAGTATGGACCCCCCACACTGGGCATGAACAATGGCCTTGGCTGGAACTGCAAGTGGCAGGCTTCGGTGCACAGGTGGCTGAAGGGCTGTCCCAGCAACGCAAACTGAGCAAAGTACTGGCATCCTCAGGGAACCCCAAATGCCAGGGGATTAGCTCATTAGAAGAAGCCAACTCCAGGCGGATGAGTGCTCAATTGTTGTAAGGTAAACATTGAAGAGAATTGAGGCCACGTTTTGTGCCTGCATCTGTGGGAGTTCTGAACATCCTGGCTACACGGTGGGGAACTATTAACTTTCGAGTCATTTGCTCACAGCTGTTCATGCTTGGACAAACTATCCAACTTCTCAGACCTTCAGTTTGCTCATCCTCAGAATGAAGGGACTGAACAAGATGGCTGGAAGATTTCTTCCAGAAATATAACCCTTTATATGATGATTTGAGTACCAGCCTCCTAATCCATGTGGCAGGTAGGTGCTAGATGTAGACATAGCCTCCTCATTCATGTTTAGAAAGTTATTCTATACCTTAGAATGGCCTACTTACTAGGACACTATGCATAAATGTTCTATTGTACAATCAATTTGACCAGATCCAATGAAGATTTGTAAAATGAGTGCAAACTGCTAAAAATATGGGAGTTTGGGCATGCTCATTAATTTTATGATAGCATTACAATCTCAAGCTTTACTGTGCCTAATTGTAGAATCAGTTAAACTGTATTGTCATGCAGACACACCTAATAGATGTCTAATAAATATGAGTTGAGTAAATGACTGAAAAATAGTCATAAGACAAGTTTGATTGACTTAATGATTTTTTAATTATTTCATACCCTTCATATTTTTTGAACTTCTTAACTTATTAGGGCTTCCACAATGCCTAGGAAAGAGAATTTATTCTTATTTTATTGAGAGAAAGATAGCTTCTGTCTAAGAGAGACAGAAGGGGACTCCAAAAGTGGGTTGTCCCACTGATTCTTGTTTTAAAATGAAATCTGACTGTATCACAAGTGGTACACAGATACAGAAAAGAGGTACACAGACACTTAAAAAATCTACACACCTGTACAGAGAGTTCCCCAATAAAATGGGGTTTCTAAAACAGAATTACCAAGAGAAATAGCAGGAAAAACCTCGGATCAAGATAAAATATTAAAGGAGTCCATGGCAATGAGGGAGACCACAGTCTCAGTGACTGAGGCTGGAGAATAATCTGAAGATAAACAACAAAAATTTTGCTCAGTTGAGTTCGAAGCAAGAAGTGAAGGAGTGGTGACTGCTCAGGGAAGATGGGGTAAAGTTAGCACGTTGGTAGAGGGGTAGAATTACTAAGTTTTGAGTTGATTTTTCTTCTCCATGAAAGAACATTATATTCAATCTAGGAAGGATAATGTCATGAAAAGGAGCATAAAAATTTAGGTCGTTAAAAAATCACACAAGTTGAAGTTTCCAGTTCCTGAGAATTCCATCTTGTGTTCTCAAAGAATGTGCAATTGTCACCTCTCAAACTTCTTTGAGGAATTATTATAACATAGAAAAAAGCTAAAAGATTGAAGATGAGAAAATATTGTGTTTGTTTTTCACTGGCTCCTCTAGCTGTGTCTTAGTTACCTTTCTCTGGTTGTTGAGACAAAATACTCGACACCCCAAAATAAGGAAGAAAAGGTTTATTTAGCTCATAGTTTGTGGAGGTTTCAGTTCATACTTAGCTGGCTCCAAGGCAGGTTGGCGTGGTGAAGGACAACAGGTCAAGGTGGCAGAAGACAGCAAAAGCAACAAGAGCCAAAAGGGAGACAACAAGCCTCTTTTCCTCCCTTATATTATAAGCAGGCTACCTCTCCCTAGGAGGGGTGTAGCACTCATATCATCTGCGTGCCCTCCTCTTGCACAGGCTCAGGATGTTTACAAAGTGAGGACCCTGGCCCCCTGCTGAGTCACTTAAACTTCTAAACTTCTCAAGCTGACACAGTGTGTCAGCAATTACAAGCTGCTAAGTGGATCCTGAGGAAATACAGCCTGAGTGAATAAACCTCTGGCTTGTAAACTTTGAGGAAAGAGTATGGTGGTTTTACCAGGAAAGGAAAAGAAATCAGCAAGAATGGGTAGAGCCTGTCTGACTTTAATCTTGCTAATAGTTTTTCACAGAGAATAGATTGTGAGTAGGTTAAAAGTATAAAGTTTCTGAATTTTAGCAAAGCCCATGAAAATCTCTAATCTTCCCTTAATAGCAAATAGATAAAGTACGGATGGAAAAAAATAGAAGGTAGGTTAATTTCATCATTATTTGAACAATTGTAGCATCGAAAAATATTAATTGTAAAAAAAATTAAAAAAAAAGAAAAATATTAACTGATAGGAAAATCCTGTCCTACCTAATATTTTTGTTAGTAGCCAAGTTAAAAACACAGAAACTAGACTGAATTACCCAATTTAAAGACAACACAAAACTACGAGAGTTAATTAAAGCCCACATAGATCTTGGGACCTTGGACAAGTGACAGGGCCCAGTGCAGATTATGCCCCACAAAAAACAATTTGCGCAGGGAGCACTTCAGGCATAACTGGATCAAGTTGCTCGCATAATTCAACCAAGCATCAGATTCTTAATATAGTTTTGCTCTTTTCTTCTGGGCTTGGCTCACTTTTCAGAAAGTTTCTCCCCATGAGATCAAATGTAGCAGTAGCAACTCCTGGCTTAGTTTCCGTCTTCTCAACAAGAGTAAGGGAAGGGATGCCCCTTTTGCCCAAGAGTTCTAGCCAAAGTCCTAGGTTTGAGGCTTATTTTCCTGACTCCCTGACTGGCGATGTGTGCTCATTACTGAACCAACTACAGTGACTTAATTCTGTCCTAAGCTTACGTGTATATGTCCTCCCAGAGGCCAAGGACTACGAGCCACAAGGAAATTGTTCTCCAAAGAGATTTTGTGCATGCAAAATATAGAAAACAATTAGACCAGAAATAATAGGCTAAAATAATCACTTATAAAAACAAGATTAAATAATAAAAGTCCTGAACTTGATTTAAAACAATCAATTTCATAAATTAAAGATGAGGATAGACCACATTTGTCAACAAGCAGTTCGTCTGAAAAAGATTTAGAGGTTGTTTTAGACAATAAGCTCATTACGAACCAACAATGTGTTACAGAAACTGGAAGAACTAATTCAATTTTAGTTTGCCTTAATAGAAAAATCATAACCCAATTATGAGACGTTATGGTCCCAATGTTTTCTTCATAGGTCAGACCACAGATGAATGTTACATCCGAGAAGGACATTTGCAAAGTACAGTACATCCAGAGAAGGCTGAGTACGATACAGAACAAAAAACTCAGGAGGAGAAGTTGGAGATTTTCATCCTGAGAAAGGGATCTCAAAATAGCCATGTTTCAATATTTGAAAAGTAATATTGTGGCCATAAGATTGACGTCATCTGTGCTGCTTCAGTGGAAAGTGTTAATACCCAAAATGAAATTATATGGAACCAGATTTGGGTTGGTTTAACTAGTACCATCCAGCAAAAACTAACTGATTCCTTTGAGATAAAGTGAGCTTCTCTCAAATGTTAATTTCCAAGAATGCTGTGGGATTGCAATGGTCACTAATCAACTCCTAAGACATCTCTCCCAACTCCTAAAGCTATCATCTAGTGATTCCATAAATATCTTTCAATGTCTCCATTATGGACAAGTGAGTAGGAAATGTGTATCCTATGTTCAGTACTAAGGGAAAGACTCAAACTTTCTGGGTCTGCTCCATTCATGCAACAAAAGAAATTCCCACTTAGGTTAACTGGAAGGAAGTCAGTGCAATGTGGAAATAAACTCCATGTTTGGAAATCTTGGAATATAAGACACCAAGGAAATTGAGAGAGGGCAAACATCTTCACTCATATCGGCACCCTCAGGTACTAGTCAGAACTCCGTATTTTTTAAAAATTAATTAAAACATCAGCACTTGATCATTATTAAATCTACTTTGAGAAAATGATTCAAATTGCTATTAAATTATTTTGTTCATCTTTGGAGTTCTTTGTGTTATTTTACAATTTAGATATTATAAAAATGTAATTAAATAGCAAGTGTGTTGGAAAAAATTCAATTAGTTAAATAGTTCAATTAATAAAATAGCTAAAAGTACTTTGTAAGTTGTCCAGTGGCATATGCTTGTGGAGTTGTAATTATTATTCATTCTACCATATGTCATAGATAACTTAAGAGTTGTCTGTCTATATTAAAATTTTCTTTATAAAATTATGAAGACACACTAAATCCTTGTGAGACACACACACACACACACACACACACACACACACACATGCACACAAAAGACAAGCAAAGAAAGTCAAATTCCTCTGAATGGAGAATTAGTTCTAGACTAGGAGATGGTGCTTTGACCAAGCATACTCAAATGTCACCAAAATGTGGTGAGGATCAAATGACACTTTTATGTATGAAAAGTGCTTTGCAATATTTTGCATTATTTCAAATTCAGAATATTATCATTATTCTATTTTCATTACTACCAGCATTTGCATTATACTACTACAATGAAATACAAATGTCTGGACTAAGCCAACACTGCCTGATAATTAACATCCTCATTCTGATACCTAAAATAGACAAAATCAGGTAATAATTTTCCTTATGTGTAGGTGATTTGAATACATTAAATCAGACTCTGATAGCTTTAATTATTAATTATTAACCGAGGTCACAATTTCAAACTTAAGGACTCTGTGGCCACTCACTATATTACAAATCACTCTTATAACAGTCCTTATGGTAGCAAAATTGCATGGTAAAAGCACTAGATCAATAATAAAAGAAAAGTATGTTGAAGACGTATATTAAGATGACATCCATAAAAGGAATCATTGAAACCATTTTGATCCTCCATTATCATAACTCCAAAAGACCAATAGGTAAGATTTATAAAGCCTAAATTTTCCATACATATATCTTAGTTGCTTTATAACAAGATGAATTCGATCACCCAGGATGGAGGTTACTAAGCAATCATGAAACTGAAACTCCTCATTTTACAAATGAAGAGACAAGAGCCTGTCAAGAAAGTGCATTATCCAGGGTAAATTAGCAGAGAAGATGGAATTTCAAGAAGAGACCGTAATCTTTAGTACATTTTTAGGAATTTTGCTTATGGTAAAATCTAACCACATACTTAATAAAACCAACCAAAATGCTGTAGTCCTTTTCCTCCATGGTCATTATTCTCACCAAATATGTATCATTAAATAG
>RJWM01012233.1:0-57329 GCA_004363535.1 Dasyprocta punctata | reverse complement strand
TTAAGTGCTTAAATATTGAAATTGCTTTTAAAGAAAAATACTCTTTCATATTATGAGACAACAAGCATGCCAACACCATGTTTCAACCATTCCATTTCTCAGGTGGCTCCTTCCTGAGTTCCAGCTCATTTTTCCACCTGACCCTCAAGGATGTGAATGACAACCCCCCGCGACTGGCCAGGGACTACACGGGTTTGTTCTTCTGCCACCCGCTGAGCACGCCGGGAAGTCTGGTGTTCGAGGCCACAGATGATGATCAGCATCTACGGGGTTTCCACTTCACATTTGCCCTCGGCAGTGAAAGCTTACAGAACGACTGGGAAGTTTCCAAAATCAACGGTGGGTTGTCAAAAGTACATCCAGAAAAATACTGATGGTTGATGAAGTCAGGCGTTATTTACCTCGGAGAGGGGAGGGTTTGTGTCACCGAATTCAGCACTGAGCTTTCTTCCATGCTCCAGGAAACTTACACGAAGTCTCCGAAGGGAACGAAGCCCGGGCTGTGGAGAGAGGACAGATAGTTACCACGCAGGGCTCCCTTCAGGGTTGATGGGGAGCTGGCTAACCTGAACATCGTGTGCAAAATTTCCAGTTTTAGTTGAGAAACAGATTTCACAAGTCTTAAAACTTTATTCAAATATAAATCACATATTCACTGTGTACAAGTGCATAAGGATTGGTATATGGAAAAATCACAGAAATCATCAGTACAATCAAGTTTCTCTTGCCTCTCCTCAAGCAACCACTGACCTGCTTTCCGATACTATTGGTTAGTTTTCATTTTTAATAGTGTTATGTAAATGGAATATGATAGTCACAATCTCTTTCCTGGGTTCTTCGACTTAGCGTAATTATTCTGAGGCATCTTGTTGCGTGTCCCAATACTCCGCTCTTTATGACTGAGTGCCAATCTGCCACCACTCGCCTGGCGATCATGTTGTTTAGTGTGTTCACAAGTTTTGCTATTGCATATAAAACTGCTCTGGCCCTTTGTGAACAAGTATTTTATAGGGACAGAATGCTTTCCTTCTTCCTTGGTTAAATATGAAGGAGTAGAACGGACAGGTTATATGGTGAGCATATGGTTAAATTTTTAAGAAAATGTCAAATTACTTCCCCAATTTTTTTTAAAAAACATTTTACAGTCCCACAGGTAAGAGCTTCAGTTGCTCTCCATTTCCCCCGACACTGGCTATGCCCAGTTTAAGTTTATCCCTTCGAGTGTGAACAGTAGTATTTCATGGTTTTAACTTGTATTTCCCTAAGCGTCTTCTCACGTGAAGGTTGCCATCCACATATCTGTGCTGGTGAAGTGTCTGGTTAGATATTTCCCCTTTAAAAAACTGAGCTGTTAAGTGTGGTAGGCACTTAAAAATATATACTTGGTCCAATATATCTTTTGTAAATACTTTCTCCTAGGAAGTTCCATTTTCATTTTTTAGTAATGTCTTTTAAGAAGCAAACTTTTAAAAATTTGCTAAAATCCAATTTGATTTTGTATAATTTGATTTTTTAAATTTTTTGCTGAACTGAAAACTAAACTAAAAGTTTTTACTGGTTTTTTTCTTCCCCCAAATTTTATAGGTTTAGCTCTTACATTAATTTTTATATAGGGTATGTGGTAAAGATTAAGGTTCATTTTTTAAAATACGGCTAATTTTTCTCACACCATTTATTTAAAGCATTACCCTTTTCACATCATCTCGGCAACTTTGGCAAAAATCAAGTGACTGTATATGTAAATCTCTGAATTTTTCTATCCTATTGATCTATGTCTATCTTTATATCAATGCTACATTGCTTTGATTACTGCAGTTCTGTAAGACTTAGAATTTGGTAGTATGATTTTTCCTTTTTCAAATTTTTTTATCATTCCTAGTTGTGTTGCATTTCCATATTTCAGAGTATAGCTTGTTCATTTCTTTTTCTTTTCTCTTTCTTTCTTTCTTTCTTTCTTGCTTGCTTGCTTGCTTTTTTCCTTTCTTTCTTGCATTCTTTCTTTCTTTCTTTTTCCTTTTGTGGTGCTACCGGGGATCAAACTCACAAACTCATGCTAGCCAGGAAGGCGCTTACACTGCTGAGCTAAATTCCCAGCTAGCTTGTTCATTTCCACCAAAAACAACCTGCTGAGACTGTGAATGGACTGTGTTGGATCTATATGGGAGCTGGGGGTCTCCTGAACATGAACATGAATGTGGTGTATGTCTCTGCCTTACTTTCTGTCAGCAACATATTTTTGCAGAGTTTTTCCTAAGCATTCATATTTTGATGCTCTTTGATCTGATATTTTAATGCTCTTTGAACTGATATTTTAAATATTTATATTTCCAAATATTTCTAGGGTATTAGAATATAATTCATGATTTTGAGATGTTGATTTTATATCCTACAACCTTTCTGACTTCACTTACTAGTTCTTGTATTTTTGGATTCCATGGATTTTCTACATTGACAATCATGGTGTCTGTAAAAAAAAAAAATGACAGTTTTGCTGCTTCCTTTCCAATGTACTTGCATGTTGTTTATTCAATAGAGGTATGGGCAGCAAAAATATAGTACTTGACTAATTCCTGATCTTAAGGAGAAGGCATTCAGCCTTTCACCATTAAGCATGTTAGGGGTAGACTTCTTGTAGATCATCTTACTACCCTGGGACTATACTTTCTATTCTTAATTTGCTGAGTTTTTTTCTTTTAAATCAGGAATGGATGTTAAAAGTGCTTTTTCTGTGTTCATGAGATAATTGTATGGTTAATTTTTTTGTCTGTTAATTGGTAAATTATATTGGGTCCATAGAACCTTAAGGGCTACTTGATGATGAAATATTATCATTGTTATATATTATGAGATTTGTTAAAATTCCAAGAATTTTTAACATTTATATTCTTAAGAGATATTGGCCTGTATTTTTCTTATGTCTTTATATGATTTTGGTATGAGTAATACTGGCCTTATAACATCAGCTAAGAAATGCTCTACCTCTTCAATTATCTGAAAGAATGTGTGTAAAATTGGTATATTTCTTTTTTAAAGCTTGCAAGAATTTACCAGTGAAGCCACTTGGTATTGGAGGGTTGTGTGTGTGTGTGTGTGTGTGTGTGTGTGTGTGTGTGTGTATGTGAGAGAGAGAGAGAGAGAGAGAGAGAGAGAGAGAAGTTTTAACTGTAATTTCTTTAATAGTTTAAGGATCTTCAAGTTATTTATTTTTTCTTAGTTGAGCTTGTATCTTTCAAATAATTAACCATTCTGTTGGCATGCAGTTAGCCATATTTTATTCTCTTAACATCTGCAGACATGGAGTGATATCACTTAATTTGGTATTGGTAAATTATATTTCCTTACTTCTGATAAATATGGCTGGAAGTTTATTAACTTTTATGGATATTCTTAAAGAACTAGCTTTTGGTTCATTGCTTTATTGTTTGCATTTCATTGTCCAAGTCTATTGCTTTTATCTTGTTTTGCTTCATTTGTTCTTTTCTTATTTTTAGTAGGGTAGACACTTTGAGACCTGATTTCTTTATGAACATAAGCTTTTGGTACACTAATTTATTTCTTAGTATTAATTGGCTGCATTCCATAAAGTTTGACATTGTGCTTTCATAATTAACTGTCCTTTATATTTCTTCTGTGACATATGAATTATTTACAAGTGTTGGTTTTCAAATATTTGGGGAATATTTCCTATGTCTGTCCTATTCCTAATTCTATTGTGGCCAGAGAATTTGACTGAATTACTTTTAAATTTATTGAGACATTTCTTTTGGGACTTTAAAGATAATTCTGTGCTCTTATTTGCACCTAGACATTCTGGGTAGTAGGAACTTGCATCATTTGTCTTAATTCAGGGATTACTGTCTTTTATTTAATGTTCAGTGTCTTCAAAACCATGATTTTATGTATTTTTCTCTTCTTTCAGTTGGTTTTGGTGGGATGATAAATCTGATCCCTGTTAGTCCATCTTTTCTGGGAGTACAAGTATAAGCCATAATTTTTAGGACTGAAAATCTTTCCCCAAATTCTGGAAAAGTTCTTGGCATATACACTTATGGGATGGTATCAGAAGAATGAGTTGCAATAAGATCAAAACTATTTTCAGAAATTGAGATTTAGGGCAGTGCTGTCTAGTGTTCCTAAGGGCAAGAAGGCTGTGATGTGCCTTACAGAGAAAATAATATTAGATCAACTGTGTTCAGGCAGGTGTTCTAGTGCTGCTGACTCTGGGATCAGAGTTAACAATCTATACTAAACAAGGCAGCTAACTAAGGCATCTTTAAAGAGAAACACACAGGAAACAAGTTTGTGTGTCCATTATAGTTTTGTGCTTGATGAGAATAACCCTGTATTTCCCATAGAAACAAAGGTTTAGTATTTACCAATTCAGTATTTGGGGCAAATTTATAAACAACTTCTGGGAATAATTAGAACTGAATATATTTAGTATTCATTTCCTCCATTGAGAACTTAGCCCTTATTTACAGTATGAGGAGTTACATATGGAAGGATACAGGTGATATTTTGAGTAATTTAATACATAGCTAACCCTTTCCCAGTCAACCTGAGTATATAATGCAAAGGTGAGTTTTATTTCTGCTGATCCAGGAGTCTGAAGATTGTGTTTTTGTGTCATTCATGTTTTCCATGTTCTGACAGGCAGTTTTGCCAGACTTTCCACCAAGCACACGAACTTTGAGGAGAGAGTTTATGTAATCCCGATCCGCATCAATGATGGGGGTTGGCCACCTTTGGAAGGGATAGTCAGTTTACCAGGTAGGTATTTTGCTGCAGGTAACTTAGGCTAGTATATGTCACTACAAGATGTTTTAGAGAATTCTTATTTTCAATGGGATTCTGCAACTGTTCACCTGGGTCACCTGAAAATTGATCCTACTAAGTACTCTTCTGTTTTTTAGTTACCTTTTGCACCTGTGTGGAAGGAAGTTGTTTCCGGCCAGCAGGTAGACAGGATGGAATACCCACTGTGGGGATGGCAGTTGGTATACTCCTGACCACTTTTCTAATCATTGGTGAGTGCAACTTCTCAACTTTGAGAATTCCTATCTCTGGCTTCGGAAATGTGAGCTCGTATCAGGACCTGTCTTCCTGGGTTGTTATGGTGGCTACTCACATGGTAACCAAGGCATTAGTCAAAGACACAGATCACCAGTCCACTACACCACAATCACCAGTGTGCTACACCAAAGAATCACCCTCTACCTAGTATTGCCTTAGAAGAGAGTTTATGTTAGTCACCTTTTCTTTACTGTAACAAATACTTGTGATAAACAATTTATAAAGAGTGTGTGTTTTGGCTCATGGTTTCAGAGAGTCCAGTCCATGATTGAGTGTCCTGTTTCTTTTGGGCCTTTGAGCAGGCAGCACATAGCAAAGCAAAGTCATTTATCTGATAGCTGGGAATATACAAGAGAGGATGCTATTTCCTTTTAAGTATTCTTGATTATTGTAGTTAAGCATTCTTTGGCTCTGTTTTTTTTTTTTCCCTTGAATGATTGAAAGTGTCACATTGGACTCTGAGTCATGGGTTGAAATGGGATTCCTTTTTTACCCTTTGGTTCAAACTCAGGATGGGAGGACCTTTGTAACATGGCTCCTAACATGCACAGCAACGTCATTCCTCGCTGAGAACCACCATCTACTGCACACCTTTCATATAATTCAAGTGACTATTTAAGGTTCCATTCACTCACTATGCTCCCTTCTATAACTTTTTTTCTTTTACCCACCCACCTTTGAAAGAATTTTTGAGTTTATATACCAAGCAGCCATTTTTTAAAAACATACTCATTTAACCTCATAAACTAAAGAATGGATGGGTGTGGGGAATATATAGAGGTAGAACTAATAGGATCTTACAATTTCCTACTTTTTTCAAAATAAATTTGGGATTATTGAAAGATTCTTAATGGTCTTTTGGGCAACCAATCCTTTGTGATGATTCCTCCTGTGATCTTATTGATAAGTTTATTTCCTTGAACAACTCCACTTTTCATAGTAGGCTTTGGGAGCACATATTTAGTGCTAGAATTCACAATGTAATTTTGGTTGGAGAAATCAGAACTCAGGCAGTCTACTCAACAGTGTTTGTAGGCTGGATCCACGAAGCTGTCAAAGAAAATGTAGATTTGGGGTGGACACAATGAAAGTGGGCATCAGGTAGGTGAATAGGTCAGAGCAGCTCTCTGGTGGTTCTGATTGGACTGTGCTCTAGGGGAGGGGAATTATCTGTATTTGAATATGTACAAAGTTCAGGAACTTTGTCAGTTCTTAGGCACAGGACATTGGGCCTCAAAGTCCACAGCAGAGGTGCAGTGACAGTCACAAGGTTAGGAATGACTTGGGATTTAATACATAGCAACCGATAAAAAGTGACAAGCTTACTTCTCTAAAAAAAGCTAATACCTAGATCTCTTAATTCACTAGCACAACAAAACTTTGTTGAACCACACACAAAAATAAAGTTATGAGTCATATTTTCCTAGCGTGATACTACTATATAAGGGACTAACAATACATTTGAAGAGTCCATTTATTTGACGCTGGGTTTTCTCTTTCAGGTATAATTTTAGCAGTTGTGTTTATTCGCATGAAGAATAAGAAAGGCAATAATAATGTGGAAAATGCTCAGGCATCTGAAGTCAAACCCCTAAGAAGCTGAATTTGAGAAGGAATGTTTGTGTTTATATTACATTAAGTGCTATTTCAATGACACAACTGTTTGATCTCATAATTTTAGTTTTCATCCAACATGAGTGCTATAATTTTTTACAGATATTCCCTCTTGCCCTTTAATATTTTACTCTTAGACATTTCATGTACCATAGACATTAGAAATATTTTCCATTTTCCCATGACATTTTTCCCCTCTGTAAAGCCTCAACTACTTAACCCAAACTAAAAATGTAAGTGTTTTTTCCCCTTTGGGAAAAGATGAACTAATTAAATATTCTTCACATTTTTTGCTTCATCAAGGGGAGTTATCAGTTATCCACCATCGAACTTTCTGGATTCCATGAATGCTTTTTCTGATTCCAAACTTTGTCCATATCCCCTTTGACTGAATTACAAAATAACAAAGCGAGGTTTTAGGAAGACACGAAACAGCAGCCTTGCCCCTTGGTATGAACAGAAACTCTTCTGTGTTACTCACCATCCTTAACCCGAAGTGGTCAGTGCTTGGGAATGGCCCAGAGCCCTGGAAAACTGCCCAACACAGTTGCTCTGTTACCACGAAGGCCTACTTCACAGACCTGGGGGCAGACACCAATTAGCCACCCGGGCTGCCTCCTTCCCTCCTGTGCTTACATGCTGCGCATGTTTTCTTTATTTGTATATTAATAAAGTTTTGGTTATTATGTATTTAACATGTGGAAGAAAATAAGGAAGCATGAAAGTGGTGGCAAAAATCAAGAATAAAGGTTGGTTGTGGTGGTTTTTGTTTCCCTGATCTCTCTGCCTGGTTCTTTTCACTTGCTGAGGGGAGGGGCTGGATAATAATGTCTATGCATACCTATTGTTTACCAAAATTGCCTCCCATGTAGAATTAGTCCAAGGGGGAGGGATCCATACTGAAATAAAAATCACTGCTCACATTATCGTGGATTTAGATGTTCCATGTAGGGACACCGAGAATTTTTGAGCTTTAAGAATTTTGGAATTTGGGAACATTCCTAGGCCTGGGGTTGTGGTTTGGGGTCTGGTTCTAATCTCGGGAGCATCTGCCAGCACTGGGCAGGAAGGACTCAGCTGTGCCAGCACGCTCACAGGCTGGCTGCTGAGGCTGGCTATGGGCTTGTGGTTTTCATAAATATCTTAATAAATTTCTATTAATTGCTTTATTGTGCCAGCCCTACTTCAGTTTTTAAAGGCCTCTGTTTTGCTTTCTTGTCTATTATATTTTGCCTCCAATGGATTAGTTTCCTCTCTTTTCACCAAGGTTCACTGGAACTGCAAAGTGGGTAAGGGTCTCTCCTGTCTCATTTCACATTAAAAGACTACAACAACAAAACATCCAAGAACCCACAAAGCAAATTTCAAAATTAAACACCAAGATGAGGAATACCCTTTCTCATCAGCCCTGTGGGTACTTCCTTTCTTTTTTAAGGAAATGGGGTCTTGTTATGTTTCCAAGGTGGGCCTCAAATTCCTGGGCTCAAGGGATCCTTCTGCCTCAGCCTCCCGAGTAGCTGAGACTGTCAACATGCACAACTGCACCTGACAGTGTTTTTAATCAAAGAGTGATGTGATATTTAAATCACTTAACATTGGATTATTACTTGCTCTGCTCATTTTTAGGAAGTCATAGCAGCATTACTAAAAGACGGTGTGCTGGGGTGAGCTTGATGTTTTCTCCTGCCTCAACTCCATGGTGTCCTCCCTGGCACACCTGGAGTTATCTGATAACAGGCTAATCACACAGAACTTTCTAAAGTCACTGATTAGCATTTGTACTGCTCATGTCATTTCTCCCCCAGTTGGGTCCTTTTTCTCAACCTTCTCATCCTCCCACAAAAAAACCCCTGCTCATTCTTAAACTCCCTTTCAACACTGGCCCATCTGGAAAGACTTCTCTCATTTTCTGTGGCAGACCAGGGCACTACCTCATTTATCCTTCCTTACTATGGTGAGGAATGTTGTTCATGGCCAGGAGCCATTCCCTCTTTCGGTAAGAGCCATTGGGTTTCCCACTGGGAAACACTTCTCCTGACCCTTGCTCAGTCTATAGAGTTAAGTAGAGCAAACCTCTTGTTTTCTCCATTCCTCCTGGCTCTACAAATAGCACTTTGTCTCAGTAGGATTCACTTCTACAACTTTAGCTGAAACTCTTAGGAAAGTGTTCATATAGAACATTCCAGTTACTATACGAGGTGAGTCTTCTCTGGAATGAAGTCCATAGCCAAGAGATAAAAAAACTAATGAAGATATTTAGTATCTGGATCCAGCAGTGTTTGAAGGCAACTTTCTCCTGGACTTCTTTCATTCACAGTTAATTTCTTTTTCACTTAAAGTGCAATAGATTTCTGCCCCTGGAAGCCAAAGGAATGGCTATTTGTGCCTTGCAAATGGCCTTTCTTAGGAGCTACCTTTCAGTGCCCATTTGATCTCTTCAACTAGCCTGGGACTTCCCAGAAACTCTATGCTGCTGTTTGAGCACAGGTCTTGGCTTGCAATGGTTCTTTGGTAATTTGGTAAGGAATGAATAAATGAATTGGCTGATACATCTCGACCATTTAGCTGCAACCCACTTGACAAAATTTGAACTAAAAGAACGGTAACACTCCTATCCTTTGTATTCACTTACAGTATCCTCAAAGACCCCCGAACTCCCACCTCACCAGCCTCCTGTTTCCTGTACACAAACCCTGATGCTTCACTCAAAATTCCCAGAATGGGTGGAAGTGGTGAATAAGGCCTGTGATTGATAAAGGTATTCTGATTCTGGATGGTTAAGAAAGAGCTGGGAATACTATGGTACTTTATTTTTTACAAAGAGGCCAAACATCTTCAATGGAAGAAAAATAGCCTCTTTCATAAATGGTGCTGGGAAAATTGGCTTTCCACATGCCAAAGATTAAACCTAGACCTATATCTCTCACCATGTACTAAATGAAAATTGAAATGGATCAAAGATCTAGATATTAAAATGAACAATCTGCTGGAAGTTAGAATAAGTAAAACTCTTCTAGGTATAGACATAGGTGTAGGTGAAGACTTTATAGACAAAACCTAATCGAACAGGAAATACTAAGAACAACTTGGATCACATCAAATTAAAGAACCTTTGCATAGCAAAAGAAATCAATAGAGTGATGAAAAAACTCATAGAGTAGGATAAATGTTTATCAGATACTCCTCAGACAAAGGACTAGTCTCTCTAGAATAAAGAAATGAAAAAGAAACATCCTCAATTTAAAGACCTACTCTAAAAATGAGCATCTGAAATGAATAGAAAGTTTTCAGATGAAGAAGTACAAACAGCAAATAAATATATGAAAAAAGTTCAGCATCACTGGTCATTTGAGAAATGCAAATTAAACCAACACTGATACTCTGTCTTACTGCTGAACAAATGACTATCATCAAGAGATCAACTGATAACAAATGCTAGAAAGGATGTGGGGAAAAGGAACTCTTCTCTATTGTTGGTGGTATGTAAATTGGTACAACTACCATGGAAATCAGTATAGAGATTCCTCAAAAAAAGTAAAACTAGGGCTGGGGATATGGCTCAGCAGCATAAACACCTGCCTGGCAAGTACAAGGTTGTGAGTTCTATTTCCAGTACCCAAAAAAAAAAAAAAAAAAAAAAAAAAAAAAAAAAAAAAAAAAAAAAAAAAAAAAAAAAAAAAAAAAAAAAAAAAAAAAGTAAAACTAGAGGTTCCAGGTATTCCCCTTTTAGGTCTCTTTCAAGTTTCATCCCACAGTGACATATGCATACCCATGTTTGCAGCAGTACAATTTATGATAGCTGAATCTTGGGAACAGCCCATGTGCTCATCAGCAGATGAATGGATAAAGAAAATGAATATATAATGGATTACTACTCTGCTGTAAAGAAGGATAAACTCATGACATTTTTAGGTAAATGGTTGTACCTCAAGACCATACTTTTAAGTGAAATAAATCTGACATACAAGTCTAAATAACATATTGTTTCTCTGGTGTGAGACATCCAAAGGTTAAATAAGGAGCAAAGTGGAGAATAGATATTGGGAAATAGGAAATAGAACAAGAGAAGGGGGAGGGAAAAGGGAAGGAAAGGAAAAGGGATTGAAAAAGGAAGGAAATTAAAAGGGATTAAAAAGAAAATGGAAGCAAAAAGGGGAAACAAAGCTTTTACAGATGGGGAGAGGAAGGAGGATTGTAGGCAGGGGAAAGGAATGGGAAAAAAATGTAAGATACATTATGTACATGTAAAAATTTCCTATGACAAATGTGATCCTGTATGGCAAACATGTACTACTAATAAAAACAAAAACAGCAGGGAGACCAAGAAGGTTTCAGGGTAGGATGGATATAAATGGCGATTCTTGCGAAAGCTACATACAGAATATCAGGTGCTTCTGCAGAGCAGTAAATCAAGAGTGACTTTACGAAGGTGTTAGTCAGTGGCATAGAAAATCCACCAGTGGAAAGCTGAAATCACCTCTGAACTATTCAATACAGGGGGACAATTTGTTTCCAGGATTCTGTACAATGCAACATGTATCATGGAAGTGTGACAAACTTGGATCCCTAAGAGTTATCTGAAAAGATATAACATCTTACAGTATCTATTTTAAAAATTTAAATTATTTTAAAGTGTACAGTTCAATGGGATTAATGTATATTTGTGCAACTATCCCCATGATCCATCTCTAGAACCTCTTGTCCTCTCAAATGAAACTCTGAACCCATTAAGCAATGTCTCCCCATTCCCTTTGCCCCAGACTTTGAGAACACTAGTCTCACTTTCTGTCTATGTGAATTTTACCTCGTTACATACCTCATGTAAATGGGATGATATTTGTCCATAATATCAATATTTTGAAACAGATTTTACACAAGTAACTAAGAAGGAAAAAGAGAAAGTGGTATTCAAGCCTGTAAGAGTGAATAGACCAGTTAGATGAACTTTGTAGAGCTTTCAATGATACAAACAGTGTGCCATAGTTTCGCCACCCCTGGAATAGATGGTTACAAGTTCAATGCTATTTTGATTTTTTGCATACATTTGTGTGCACCATGTACACATAAATGCATTTTGCACACATGTGAAGATATGACCATATAACTACACAATGTCTGTGTTCTTTAAATGTCATACTGTATCTACTCACATCACTCCCAAAGTTCTCAAAGCCTGTCACATTCTAGCTGAGCCCAAAGGATCAAAGGCATGTGTTGAATGACCAGCTGTGTAATTCAGGAGTTCTCAATGGATATGTAATTTTACAAGGCATGGCACACCTTTTTAAAAAATATGAATTCTAGGATCCCACCTCCAGTTGAATTAAGCACCTTTAGGTATGGGGCCTTCACAACCACAGTTGAGAACCCTTGTTCCAGACAATCCCTGGAAGACCAAATTAGGACCAGGCTAGTATGGAGTGTGATTCTTTTTAGAGTCTGCAATGGATTCAGTTGTGTGCCACAAAAATGCATGTGCTAAAGCCATAATTTCCAATTCAACTGTATTTAGAGATTGAGTTTTTAGAAAGTGCTACAGTTTGAATCTTAAATATCCCCCAAAGGCCCATATGGGACAGCCTTGCTCCCCAGGTGCCTACGTGAGATTGGGAAGTGGTGAAACCTTTAAGAGGTGAGGCCCAGTGGGAGGTCTGTAGGTCACTAGGTGTGTGCCTCGTGGGACCTGGTCTCTTCCTCTTTCTGGCCGTCAAGTGAGTGACTGTGCCTCTGTGTACTTCCACCACAGTGTGCTACCTTACCATAGGCCCAAAGCAATGATGCCAATTAGTCATGGGCTGAAACTTCCAAAACTGAGCCAAAAATCAACCATTTTTCTTTATAAGTGGATTATCTCAGTATTTGTCATAGTGATGGAAAGTTAACGTGGAGCGTAAAGTTAAATGACATCATAAGGGTGGGGCTCTAATCTGATAGAACCTAAATTTTCAGAGGAGAGTTGCCAGAACTCACTTTCTCTACACACACAGAGGAAAGACTATGTGAGGACACAGAGAGGCAGCAGAGTCAGAAACTGACCGTGCTGAACCTCAGCTGAAACTTCCAGCATCTAAACTCTGAGACATTAAGTGTTCTGATAGCTGTTCGGTCTATGGTATTTTGTTATAGCGGCCAGAGCAGACTAATATGAAATCCTATTGGGGTTCTTCTTCAGAACAATGCTGGCTCCCCAAACCCTCCTCAATCTCAACTTCAGGATACCTCTGACACCTACTAGTCTCGCCCACATTTGTCCCCAAAAGCCCACGTGGACTATGATTTAGAACTTGAAGCCAGTGGGAGGCGCTACTGCCAGGAAGGCCACTCTTCAGCTCACAGAGATCCTTCAAAAAAGCAGCCTGTCACTCTGCCACCATGTCAGAACCTGTGAACTGCCACCATGAAGCTGAGAAGAAAGAAGCTGGTTCTTGCTTGTGGGCCAGAGCTGAGCAATGAGCAGCAATGTCTTTTTTCAACATAGGCAGCGCCAAAAAGTGGCCCGTTTACTCCAGTGCTTGGGGAGTTGGCAATTTAAATTAATACCATACACAGTGTAAGAAAAAACCCCAGCATTTTATAATGTAATTACTTCCTGTGTTATTGGTTTCCCATGTCCATAGTTCTGCATATCAGTGTAGCACAATCTTTATTCAACATTTCAAAATAGTTTCTTGCATATGTTCTGTGTTGGCCATTTGTAAGCCATCTGGGGCCTTGAGACGAGGAGGATGGCTTCCTTGTTTGGGCGGAGGGCGATTCTGGAAGCTGAGGGTCTGCTCTGGAATCCATGTGCTATAATGTGAAGGGCTAGAGCACTATCATACTCCAGGCCTCCATGCGGTTATTCGTCTCCAAATAGTCATTGATTTCTTTGGACAGAACCCAAAGCCCATTTTTCCACGTGTTCCTCACCCTGGGAGAGCTGGCTGAGAGGACACTGAGGCGGGAAGGTCAAGGGAAGAGGAGGCGGGCTACTGCAACCAGTGTTCCTTGGACTGAGGGAAACACGTTCATTTTTTCCATTGCAACAATTAGGCCGATGTGTGAGTCTAGGATCTGATGGCTACATTTGGAAGAGGAGGAGGGTGGGCACATGGGAGATGGAGATAAAAATAGTGACTGTGTTTACCCAGCATTTTTAGTTACTCTTTTGAATTAAGCATAGGACTGAGAGGAAATAGAATATATTTTCGGTAGCAGAAACAAAACTGGGCCTCTTTGGTTCCTGGCCAAGAACAGATCGCAAAGGCAGAGATTCCTGGGGCTTTGCTCAGGCATGGCTACAGTCAGTAGTGGCCTTGTTTAATGGTGGACGCAAAGAACTAGGGAGAAGGTTTTGGAGTGACCAGGTCAGCCGTGGGGCAGGACAAGGAGTCCTTGGCTGAGGTTCTGCCTTCTGCAGGGCAGACGTCACACAAACATCCCAGGACCTCCGATAGGAGGGGACAAGGATATCTGTATAAGCCAATATGACCTGATAGACACTCGGGAAAAATCCTGGCACAGTTTGTGTGAATGCTGGCACTTGGGTTTAAGCTCTTCCTGGTTGTGCCCTCATCTTCTCTACTTAGCATCTCCTCCTGGCAGGACTACATTTATCCAGGCAGGAAACAGGGAATTGCCCTGGGCCACGGTAGGCACAGGTGAGGTTCTTGGAGGCTCACTAACAGGTCAGTTTGACCCTCCCAGAAGCAGAAGCCAGGAAAGAATTAGATGAGCAAGAGTTTTACGGGGAGTTGGGGAAAAGGCCTCTGAAGGATAAGTGGGAGAGAACAGGAGTACACAGGAAGAAGCCAGATCGTGGTGGAAGTTTAATGCGGAGGGGAGAAAGAAGGGATGATGGGCATCTTGGGCCATTGCGCAGTTCTGAAAAAGCCTGAGCCAGGCTGAGGCAGAACCCCAGAGCCAAGATGGTCTGCTGGGAGCCCCACCTGTTTCTAGGACCCACTGAGTTCTGTCTCTGCTGGGAGCATGATCCTGTGACCAAAAGATACAGCAGCCAGAGGCCGCCAGCCAGCTCCCCAGTGAATTGGGAAGATCTGAGCATGTGCTGTCGCGAATGTCAGTTTGCTCTTTTGCTCTTTAATTAATTTATTAGCTACTCACTGGGCCCCAGACACTGAGCTGGTCACTGGGATCACAAATAATAAGAACTAACATATAGCGTTTACACTGTGCCAAGTTCTCTTCTAAGGCTTTCCAATATGTCACACCATCGCATCCTTGTGAGTACTATAAAAGAGACTATTAGCAATGTCTGTTGTTCAGATGAGAAACTGCCACAAGGGAAGATGAAATATATAACTTGCTCAAACTCACATACTAAGTGACCCCAGAAGTGTCCTTCTGTAACCTATGCCCAAAGCTATTGTATTTCATTTGATTTAAGGTACTGCTTATAATAAGACATGTTGTGACCTTATGTGACATCAAGAGAAAAGCACTGTCAAATAGCTTTGACTTACCGTTAGTGTTAAGAGGCATCATCAGTTTCAGAGATACTATAATGTGAACAAACACGAACTGGTAGTTATTACACAAAGTTGCTGTGTCTGTTCTCAGGGATGTCCCAGCTAAGCAGGGAGGACAGACCTGGGTATCCCTGAGAGAAGGTGATTAACTCTTTCAACACCGAGAGGAGAAGATCATCATTGGGCCTGAGGTTGTCTGGGAGTCCTCCACAGCAGGGGTGGTCTCCAGCTTAGGGTTTCTCCAAATAGAGAGGGCAAGGGTGAAATTTGGAAGTGTGAGTACTTTAAGAGGCCACGGTTGATAATACTAATGCTGATAATAACACAGCAGTAGCTAAGAATAGCTAATAACTTACTGAACGCCTTCCATGTCCTGGGTGGGAACTGTGATAAAGGCTTTTCCTACATTGCCCCCTGTAATCCTCTTGGAAACCCTGTGAAAGCCCTAGTAGACTGTTTCGTAGGAGAGATACCTGAGGTTCAGGTTGATTGATTCACCCCACAATGCAGCTGATAGAGAGCCTGGGGAAGGACCTTGGCAGCGTAGCTTTCAAGTCTCAGATGTGCTCCCTGTGCTGCCCACCTCTCAGGAGGGTGTCAGTGACAAGATGGGCTCGCAGTGTCACTCTCACGGCTCCATCCCAGGGGAGAAGCCTGAGTGAGGGATGGAAGTGGCCCAGCAGAGGGCTCAGCTCATGCTGAAGTTGCGCTGGGAGGGCTGTGGGCAGGGAGGCTCTGGGTCATTTTGACTGTCCAGTATGGGTTGGAAATTCACCCTGAGCAGAGATCTGTGCTGGGCACTGGGCATGCATGTTGAATGAATGCATGATGATGTGGGGTCGCCTTGCTGGGTCGCCCGGTCTGCTCTTCTCTTCTTTTTTCACTCTAACCTCATCTCCTGTCTCTTTCCTTCAGTCTCCTGGCCATCTGCCACTTCCTGGAGGAAGTCAAGCTCCTTTCATGTCTGTTCCTTTAACCACCTCTGCCCGAATGCTCTCCTACCCGCGTGCCCCTTTTATGTGCTGAGCTTTTCTCTTGCTTTAGATCTCCGTACACAGGTTGCCTTTTCTGAGACAGTATTCCTGTTATTTTCCATCATGGCACCTTATTCATTTCCTTCCCAGGACCTTTCACAGTGGGTAGCTAGTCCTTGATCAGTTTGGGGACAGAGGTTTTGCTGACAGACGCCTCCCCACAGTGAGCATGGTGCCTGTCACATAGAAGGAGTCCCGATTTTGAATGAACAAAGAGCTTAATGGAGACTCTGATTACAGAGTCAAGATGCACAGCTGACAGAACAGAACGAAGTGCTGAGCTGCTCACAGAACGGGAGGTTGGTGTGGGCTCTGAGTTTTGAGAGTTGAATGAAAAGGGCAGAATTCAGAGTTTGGAATGACCAGGGAGGAAAAACCAGCTGGAGGGGGAAAAACCAGACTGTGAAGGGGCAAAAAACAGTTTTCTGTTCCCAATGGCTTTGAAGCACTTCATTTTCAGTATCTGGAATCATCCAAGCTTCCTTACCTCCCAGAACCCTCCTCTGACTAGGACTGTGGTGACAGTCTGGCCTCTCCCCAGCAGGTCTCGGCGGCTCTCTTGGGGGACCAAACACTACACTGAGACTGAGCTCACATGGGGCTCCTCAGCACAGGAATAATTGTGTCCTGGAGAAAGTATTCGGGATGCTAGCCTCACTTTGATCTTATATCAGGGACAAAGTGACTCCTAGTGCCCAGAAAGGCTTTCAGATGGCCATTATTCTGGAACTCATTCAAGGTTTTCCGAAGCAGAGATAGACTTCACCAGTTACAGCATGTTCTGTCAGCTCTTCCTTTTTTGTTTGTCTCACACAGAGGTAATAGAGCACATCATTTGATTCACTCGCTGAATCATGTACTCACACACTCTGTATTTCATGATTTTCCATACCACGTGTTTTGAAGGTAAGTAAAGGTCAAGACTTGTTACCACTGTATCCATGTCCAGGTTAGCATTCTATAGGCAATTATTTGTCATAATCTCTATAGAACATGAAGTCCTTTGTTGTCACTGTTTCTTCAGATGCTTGCCTTCCCACACCTCAGCCCATCTGAGTACACTCTGAACTCCTTGAAGGCAGGAGATCATGCCGTACTATTATTGTTACACTTCAGCAGAATCTTTAATAAATCGGATGCCTGGTAAATCTTGAATAAAGATGAAAGAGTTCCAAAATCTTATGGAAGTTCAGTTCTTTGCTCTGTTTCACAAGGAAAGTTACCTCAATTTACCTGAGCTCAAAATTGTCACCTGTTAGCTAGAGAAACCAAAATGTATTTTTCTTGTCAAAGATTACTAAAGAACAGAACTCTTAAGCTACTCCTTACCCAAAATTATACATGATTGAAACAAAACAAAACAAAACAAAACAAAAAAAAAAAACAACAACCAGAAAAGCCAAACAAACCAAAACCAAAAACTAAAAAATAACTTTCTGCTATAGCAGAACAATTTAAAACCTGAACAAAACTCTTTGACACAAACCCCAACACTTTCAGAAGTTTCTAGCTATTTTGGAGTTTGAAGTAAATATCACTCCCCACATTTTGGCCAAGGACAACACCATGAGACGGAGCTAGGAGTGAAGTCATCTGGGTATGTTTTCTGGATGCCTGCCCTGAATGGTTTTCTCTTTGACATTTGTCCAGCTCTTTAATACAGTTTAACATTAGTAATGCTCACAGCCTTTTTATAAAATCATGTTTAGAATAGAAAGGCAGCATGGAAAAAGGCTCAGGGTGAGGGAAAGGAGAGAGAAAGAACAGCAAGCATTTGCTGACAGTGTGTGAGCGTTCACCCTGCTAGTGTATGGTAGAGCCTACTTTGTCGAGGGGAGCCTCTGCCAACAAGTTGCCTTGAGGGGTGGCATGATACACACTCCCTCCCTCAGGATATTCTGCATGATCTAACAGTCACCTTCTTCAGGGTCACCTATTATTCACTTAACCCACAAATAACTACTTAGGACTTTGTTTTCTCTAAGAAACAGTAAGAAAGTATTGGTAACAATCACAATCATTTTTGTGCTTGTGCTTTCTTTCCTACTAATCTTCTGGTTCGGCAGAATCCTGTCAGGTCTTCAGGAAGAACTTTGGATGTTCCCAGGCTTGAAATTCAAAGACTATTCCACCAAATGATTAGTCAGTGTTTATTGTAATATTTATCCATTTTGGACCATTCTTGTTTCTGGTATTTTACCACAATCACAGCCTGCTCCTAAGATCAACTGGAAAATATTTTAAGGAAACAAAGTCTAAAAAGTTGTTTCTATGAGACCAGATCTGTGGAGCTGCTGAGAGACTTGGTCAAATCTCCCCAACAGCTGTGAATAGTCAGTTGAATGCTGCAGAATTCATAAACCGTGTTAAGAGTTTTGGTGTCCTGGAAAGAGCTCCAACATGTTCCAGTCATTAACTTACTCAAATCACTTTCAGATGAGCAAATTCAGGACAAACATTACCAATTTTTAAACCACATCATATGTTCTAAGAGCAACGTGGAAAATGATAAAGCTGAATGATCTCCGCTTATCCCGTTTACTTATGCAAGTGACTTCAAATTTAGTACAAGCAGAGGACTGTCACAGAAGTCTCAGCATGTCTGCCCTCAAGGAATTGATCTTTGAATGGTTCTGCTTACTAAAGTGGCTGAAGCAGGATATCAAATACAAGCTTGGTACTTAGTAAATGTTTTCTTGCCTGCTATATGAATACATGAACTATATCTGACAAAGAATAAGATGAAGAGTAAGGTATTCTGAAAACTTTAGAGTTTTGTCAAAAAAAGTTTTGTCAGGGTAACAAGGCTCTATTGGAAGAAAAAGAAACAATGGTTAAAAGAATAAGAGAAAGTCTTGGAAACTGATGTGTTGACAAAAGTTCGAGGAGAAAATGGTAAGGAGAAAGTGCTTCTTTCTCAATGCAGAAAGGTGTGATGCAGGGAGAGGCCATGAAAATAGAACTGACCGGTGTCCAGTAAATTTAACAACAAAATGGTCACGTGGGTGATACTAGAGGTAATTTGCATATAAGATTAACTCAATAGATAGCCTCTCGGATCACCCCTGTTTTGCTCTCCTGGATCAGGAAGGGGGTTAGATTTAGTTCAAAGGAACAGAATCTAGCAGAGGACGTGGAATGCCATTTCTAATATTAGTAAGCAAAAAAATTGGGGCCTCCGTCTTGGGCTGCTCTCTCTTGTTCTCTCTCATTCGCTTGTTGCAGAGGAAGAAAACTGCCATGGAGAGGCTCACACGGGCCAAAAAAGAAAAGAAAAGGAAAGAAAAGGAAAAAAAGCTCTGATATTTTGTTAAAGAGCCAGCAAAGACCCAAGGCCTGCCAACAGCCATGTATGTCCAAGGACATTCCTGCAGTCACTTACTATGTTAGGAATATGCAGTAATAGACGTGGATTCCTCTTTCTCTCGAGAAATACTGCTATGTTCTTGCTGAAGAGCACATGGGACCCTTCTCTCTCCTGACGGCTGTGAGCGCTGTCTGTGTGACTTAAAGAGGACCTAGGAGATGGCCTTGCCTCAGTGACTGGGCTGAGAAGACCCACGAATGTCTTTCTTCTCAGACTCACTTTACTTTTTGGTGTCCTAATTCATGACTTGACTTTAAATTATATTTAGAAAATTCCAATCTGATTTGACTAAAGAGGTAAAATAGACAAATAATGGTCCATATCAAACATTCTTCAAATTATGTTTTTTTTTAAAGGGACCTGTTTTAAATTCACTTTCTCTTCTAGAAGGATGCACCTGAAGAAAAACAGTTTACTAAGAATTACTCAACACAGCCATTGGATGTGGCTATTTTGATTTAGGAAATATTTTGATGCTAGTCGTCTGACACCAGTGTTTTGAGGTTTCATCAAAATGAAAAACTACTATTTATTCTTTTAAATGACCAAGTGAGATGGCCAAAAGATTTCTGGATTTCTTTATCGCTGATCCTTCCTAATCCTAGACTACTCTGATCTTAATTTCCAGGTAAAGTTGTTATGGGATAAATTTAGCATTGTAGTAAGGATGCCAACCTTTAGATGATTTTTAGGATGCAAAATTTTATGAGTGCGAATTTTTTTTGCCACATTAAGGTCATTATCAATGTGGTCATTTCAAACTTTCAAGTCTTTGGAGGTATATAATTTTTACTAGTATCTCTTTGCTTTGGTAATGGCTCAATGTGATCAGTCTTCACTAATTTATTTCCATGACACATGGTTTTCAGCTTTGAATGTAGATGGACAGCAGTTGTGTGATCTGTGTGTCATCAATGGTGTCGCTGGAATGTATGACTGGTGTCTAGGTTGTGAGCATAGGATCTAATGTGAGAAATACCGACAACTAGCAGTATGACAAAACTTGAACCTTTAATATCCTTGAATCATAGGTTTTTCTTTTGTAAAATTGATCTAGTTATAAGTGATGTAGATTGAATGAAATGATTAAATAAATTCCTTATCAGACTGCCTATACAAAATATTATACATTATTAATACTGTTATAGGAAATACTTATTTAAATTGGGCCTGGGAAGATGATTAAATTTATAACATCATAATGCTGATAAAATATATGTACACTGGAATAATACCAATGTTGATAATATTAGTGGTTCTAAAACATAGCTGCATATCAAAGAAAAGATCATGTCAAGAAACCACCTTTCTGTGATGATGGAAGAGATCTATTTGTATTTAACCTCTTTCAAACAAAACAACAACTAGAAAACTACAAAACAATACATGTAACAATTGTTTTCAGAGTTTGTGGTCTACAGGCAGCACATGACTGATTCTTGGGAGAGGGAAAATGAGCCTTTGGAGTGCTTGTTTCTCTGCCCAAAGGTAATTTATGGACCACTGACACAAAAACAGGGAATCCAGATAGAAAGTAGCAGATTCCCAGAGTTAAAAAGACAGAAATAAGATTGAACCTAGACTCGTACCTCTCATCATGCACTTAACTAAAATTGAAATGGATCAAATATCTAAATGTTAAAACAGAAACACTTAATCTGCTGGAAGATATAATAGTAAAACTCTTCTAGGTGAAGGCAAAGATTTTATGGACAAAACCTGATTGCACAAGAAAATACTACAAAGAATTAATTGGGATCATATCAAATTAAAAAGCTTGTGCACAGCAAAAGAAACCACCAACAGAGTGAAGAGACAACCCACAGAATGGGAAAATTTTTTTACCAGATACTCCTCAAAGGATTAACATCTAGAATATATAAAGAACTAAAAAGAAAAACCAGACCCCAAATTTAAAGACCCAATAAAATAATAGACATCTGAAATGAAGACACTTCTCAGATGAAGAAGTACAAACAGCAAATAAATAAATGAAAAAATGTTCAACATCACTGGTCATTTGAGAAATACAAATTAAAGCAACACTGAGATTCTATCTTACTCCTGAAGGAATGGCTATTGTCAAGAAGTCAACCAATAACAAATGTTAGTGAAGGTATGGTGAAAGGAACACTTCTCCTTTGTTAGTGGAGTGTAAATTGGTACAACTACCATGGAAATTGGTATAAGTTTCCTCAAAAAAAAAAAAAAGTAAAACTAGAGGTTCTATTTGACCCAGATATTCCCTTTTTAGGTATCTTCCTGAAAGATTTAAAAGCATTGCATCACAACGATATATGCATACCCATGTTTGTAGCTGAGCAGTTTATAATAGCTAAATCTTGGAAGCAGCCCATCAACAGATGAATGAATAACAAAAACATGGTATTTATATACACTGCTGGACTACTCTACCTCAAAGAAGGATAAACTTGAGTCATTTTAGGTAAATGGATGTACCTCAAGACCATAATTTTCAGTGAAATAAATCAGACACATAAGTTTAAATATGGCATTGTTTCTCTGTGTGAAAATCCCAAAGGTTAAATAAGGAGCAAAGTGGAGGGTAGATATTGGAAAGTAAGAAGAATAATTGGGAAGAGTATTAGGGAGGGAGAAGGGAAGGGAAAAAGGATTAAAAAGAGAACAGAAGGGAAAAAATGGAAACAAAGTTTTTATAAATGGGGAGGATAAGAAGGGTAGGGAGAGAGAGGAATGGGTAAAAAAGAATCAAGACAATGTTATGTACAGGTGCAAACTCCCTATAATAAATGTGATCATTATGTATGGAAAATATGTACTAACAAAAACACAAACAAAAGGGCTTCCCTTGAGTCGTTTGTTGAGTACTAGGCTACATGTTCATGAAATGTGGGATTCAACAAGTCCTGGCACAGAATGACCAGAGTTGTAAGCTGAAAAATTCCTGGTGTTCATATAGGGAGGGGAGAAGTTTGTGCTCTGAGCAGCCACTTTGAGGAATTTTGTTTGATCACCCACAACTTTCAGAGAAGAACTAAGAGGAGTCAAATCACAATAATAGATCTGTATCCTTCTTGGAATGAAAAATACTTTAGACTCACCCTAGAAAAGTTAAACTACCACAAAAGGGACAAAATATATTAGCATATAACTGGTTGCAAAATAAAACCTAGAACTCTTTAAAGGACTATCATAAAATCCAGACATTCAATGCGATAATAAATGTCCAACATTCAATCAGAAATTGCTAGGTACATTAAGGAGAAAAAGTTGATACAGGAGGAGCTGACAGAAACAGGCCTGAAAATAATAGACATAAAAGAACTAGCACACAAAGATGTTAAGCAGCTCTTTTAACTGTATTCAAGTATTTAAAGGGAAAAATATAATAAGCAGGCAGCCAGACACAAGGTCTTGGAGATGCCACACTCTGGGGTGTGCTCCGCCTAGCCACCTGGGTCCCAGAGATTCCGACCCCTACCCAGTAAGGTGGAGAGTTCAGCAACACACTCCAGGAGTGCACCCTTACTAGTTGCACAGAGGATCTAGCTCTACCCAACCCAGCATCTCAGTGCAGTCCACCAGGGGAATGCCCAGCCAGCCTCATAAGACACAGAGGTACTGAGCCCAGCCCCAGCCCAGAGCCCCAGAGCTGCTTATCAGGGAGTAGCCAGCATAGCTGCAGGGCCTTACAGAACTTGAGCTCTGCCCATTAGAGCACAAGGCACAAGCTCCATTGTTCAGGGGTTCGGCCATGCTGTAGGTCCTAGAGGTTGGGAACCCCACCCAACCAGGAGCAAGGCCCTGGCAGTATATGCCTGGGACTTTCCTGGGCTTGTCCCATGCTCCAGAGGCTCTGAACTCCTCATAGCCAAGGTCCTGGTAGTACCATACTCCAGGGTGTGCTCCATCTAGCCACCTGGGTCCTAGAGATTCCAAACTCCACCCAGCCAGGCAGAAGGTCCAGTGACACAGGGCTGTGTCTCTGCTAGCCACCTGGGTTGCGGGGGTTCTGAACACTACACAGCCAGGTTCTAGGCCCCAGGAACAAGTTCCAGGGGTGTGACCCTGCTAGCTACAGGGAGGATACAAGCTTTGCCCAGGCCAGTGTCCCAGAGCAACCCAACAAAGTACATCAGGGGAACACATGACCAGCCTCACAGACCACAGAACATAAGGGTCCAGTGCCATAGTCTAGGGGTGTGCCCTGGCTAGCCACGGGGATATTGGAGGATTGAAGCTCTACCCAGCACAGTGCTCCAGTGCAATCCATCAGGAGGCTGCCTGCCCAGCCACACAGGTCCCAGAAGAAAATGACAAAACAAAAGACCAAGAGGCAGTCTCAATCCCCCAGCCCACTGAGAACAAACCCAAGAGACACTGAAATGAAAGACAGTGGGAGTCACACAACTGAACTTTCTGAAATGATAGCAAATGAAGTAAAGAAGCAACTCCATGAAGCTATAGAGAAACTCAAATCAGAAATAATCTCTCAGCTAAAAAACGAAATGACAATCATTATGAAAGAAATGTTGTGTGTATCTAAAGAAGATCAAGATAAAAAAATAGAAGAACATAAGAAAAGTATGGAAACTTTGAATGAACAAATAGAATGCATGAAACAGATTCAAAGGGAAGTTCAGGAAATGAAAAATTCCATGGAAAGTTTGAAAAACTGCTTGAATGAAGCTGAAGATAGAATCTCAGACCTTGAAGACAGCATGGAAGCTTATGATCGTGAAAGAAAGATCTCTTAAAAATAACAAGGAACCAGGAAACAACAATTGAACAGCTGCAAGATGATGCCAAGAGAAATAACATAAGATTAATAGGCAGCAATGACAAAGCAGGGGTCAATACTAATGACCTGCGAAGACTATTTGCAGAAATAATAGCAGAAAATTTTCCAGCCATGGGAGGAGAATCTGATATACAGGTAAATGAGGCATACAGAACCCCAATTAACTATAAGCAAAATAAATCTTCACCCAGACATATAATAATTAGGGTATCAGAAATGCAGCACAAGAACAAAATACTAAAAAGCTGTCAGAGAAAAGAAACAGATCACCTATGAAGGAAAGCCTATCAGAATCATGGCAGACTTCTCAACACAAACCTTTAAGTCAAGAAGAGCTTGGAATGAAGTATTTCAAATTCTGAAAGAAAATAACTTTCAACCCAGATTGATGTACCCTGCAAAACTATCCCTAAAAATTGATGGAGAAATAAGAAACTTCCATGACAAAGAAAAACTGAAGAAATTTATGACCACCAAACCAACACTACAAAGAATACTGAAAGACACTCTAGAAAGAGACAAAGATAGCTACAATCCTAAGAACAACAACAAAAGGAAACCACTAAGCAGGCAAAATAATTAAACAGAAAATGTAGAAAACCAACAACAGAAAGATATCATGACAGAGATGAGCCAGTACATATCAGTTATATCAATCAATGTAAATGGTCTCAACTCACCAATAAAAAGAAACAGACTAGCAGAGTGGGTTAAGAAACAAAACCCAACAATATGCTTTTGAGTGAAACACGTTTCACTCAAAAGGAAATTCACAGACTAAAAGTCAAAGGCTGGAAAACAATACTCCATGCAACAGGAACCCAGAAAAAAGCAGGGGTAGCTATTATGTTTGCAGACAATATGAACATCAAACCAAAAATGATCAAAAGAGATAAAGAAGGTCACTACATACTTGTTAGGGAAAAACTTCAAGAGGAAGAGATTATAATCATACATATATATACACCAAATATGGGAGCACCCAACTATGTAAGACAATTCTTAATAGACATGAAAAACCAAATAAACAATAATACAGTTGTAACAGGGGACCTTAACACCCCACTGTCACAGAGAGACAGATCAACCAAACAAAAAATCAGCAGAGAAATAACAGAACTGAATCAAACTTGTGAACAAATAGACCTAGTAATGTGTACCAAGTGCTTCACCCATCAATATCAGAATACACATTCTTCTCAACTGCACATGGATTGTTCTCTAAAATAGATCATATACTGGTCCACAGAACATGCTTAAGTAAATGCCAAGGAACTGAAATAATTTCATGTATATTATCTGACCATAGTGCAATAAATTGGAAATGAATGATAAAAAAACCCACAAAGAACCCCATAAACACACGGAAATTAAATAATACTCTCCTAAACAATCAACGGGTTACAGAAGAAATTAAAGAAGAAATTAAACAATATCTACAATTGAATGAAAATACAAATACAAATTACCAGAACCTGTGGGACACAGTGAAAGGAGTCCTCAGAGGGAAATTTATAGCACTAAACCCCCACATCTGAAAAATGGAAAGAACACACATAAACAACCTAATGCTGCAGCTCATAATTCTAGAAAAAGAAGAGCAAGTCAAGTCCAAAGCCCAAAGAAGGGAGGAAATTATCAAGATCAGAGCAGAAATTAATGCAATTGAAACTAAGAAAACAGTACAAAGAATTCGTGAATCAAAGAGTTGATTCTTTGAAAGAGTAAATAAAATTGATAAACCCCTAGCCAACCTTATCAAAAAGAAGAAAGAAAAAACTCAGGTTCATGCAATAAGAAATGAAAAGTGTGAAATCATTACAGACCCTGTGGAAATACAGAAGATCATCGACACCTACTTCAAAAACCTTTACTCACATAGATTTGATAACACAGAAGAAATAGACGGATTCCTAGAAACCTATGAATCACCAAAGCTAAATTAAGATGTAAAGCTGCTGAATAACCCAATATCAGCTAATGAAATTGAAAATGTAATCAGGACCCTACCAACAAAGAAAAGCCCAGGCCCTGATGGATTCACCACTAAATTCTAATAGAAATTTAGGGAAGGCTTAATGCCAACACTCCTCAAACTCTTCAATGAAATTGAAAGGGAAGCAATTCTCCCTAACTCATTTCTGGAAGCAAGTATTACCCTAATACCAAAACCAGAGAAAGACCCAACCAAAAAAGAAAATTACAGGCCAATCTCCCTCATGAACACAGATGCAAAAATCCTCAATAAAATATTGGCAAATAGAATACACCTAGTTATCAGGAAGATTATACACCATGATCAAGTGGGATTCATCCCAGGAATGCAGGGATGGTTCAACATATGCAAATCAATAAATGTAATACACCATATCAACAGGGCCAAGGATAAGAATCACATTATCATCTCAATAGATGCAGAAAAAGCTTTTGACAAAATTCAGCACTCATTCATGATAAAAATCCTACAGAAAATTGGAATAGATGGTCTCTACCTCGACCTGATAAAAGCCATATATCATAAACCAACAGCTAACATCATAGTAAATGGAGAAAACCTGAAAACTTTCAAGCTAAAATCAGGAACAAGACAAGGATGTCCATTATCACCACTCCTATTCAATATAGGTCTAGAAACATTAGCCAGAAGTATTAGACAAGAGAGAGAAGTAAAGGGAATAAGGATAGGAAAGGAAGAAGTAAAGTTATCACTATTTGTGGATGATACGATATTCTACATAAAAATCCATTGAAAGACTTCTAGATATAATAACCAAATTCAGTAATGTTGCCGGATACAAGGTGAACACTCAGAAATCAATAGCATTCCTATACACAAACAACAAAGTCACTGAGAGAGAAATAAGGGAAACCACACCCTTCACTGTTACATCCAAAAAGATGAAATACTTAGGAATCAATCTAACAAAGGAAGTAAAAGATCTATACAGTGAAAATTACATTACTCTGAAAAAGGAAATCGAAGAGGATTTCAGAAAATGGAAAGATATTCCCTGTTCATGGATAGGGAGAACAAACATCGCGAAAATGGCCATTCTCCCAAAACTGTTATACAGATTTAATCAATCAAAATACCATTTGCCTACCTCACAGAGCTAGAGAAAGCATTCCTGAAATTTATCTGGAACCAGAAGAGACCTAGAATAGCAAAGGCAATTCTGGGCAACAAAGGTAAGGCAGGAGGCATCACAATCCCCGACTTGAAACTATACTACAAAGCTATTGTGATAAAATCAGCATGGTACTGGAATCAAAACAGACCTGAAGATCAATGGAATAGATTAGGAGATATAGCCACAACTACAAACACACTCAGCCACCTCATCTTTGACAAAGGGGCCAAATATGTATATTGGAAGAAAGATAGCCTCTTTAACAAATGGTGCTGGAAAAACTGGCTTTCTATATGCCATAAACTAAAACTAGATCCATGCCTATCACCATGCACTAAAATAAAGTAAAAATGGATCAAAGATCTGAATATTAAAACAGAGACACTAAACTTTCTGGAAGACCAAGTAGGTAAAAATCTTGATGACATAGGAGTAGGCAGAGAGTTCATGAACAAAAATCAAACTGCATGCGAAACACTTCCCGGAATCAACAACTGGGATCTCGTCTTACTAAAAAGCTGTGGCACGTCAAAGGAAATCTCCAACAGAGTGAAAGGAAAACCCACAAACTGGGAAAGTATCTTAGCCAATTGTTCATCAGACAAAGGACTTTTATCTAAAACATATAAAGAAATAAAAGAAATCAGGCCCCTAAAATTCAGGGACCCAATCCAAAAATGGGCATCTGAGATGAATACACATTTCTCAGAGAAAGAAATATGAGTGGCAAATAAGTACATGAAAAAATGTTCAACATCAATGGTCATTCGGGAAATGCAAATTGAAACAATACTGAGATTCCATCTCACTCCAGAAAGAATGGCCAAGATTAAAAAATCAATAACAAATGCTGGATGGGCTGTGGGGGAAAAAGGAACTCTTCTCCACTGTTGGTGGGAGTGTAAACTAGTGCAACTACTGTGGAAATCAGTGTGGAGATTCCTCAAGAAGCTAGGATTAGAGATCCCATTTGACCCAGGCATCCCACTTCTGGGCATTTTCCCAGAAGAATTGAAAACATCATACCACAGTGATATTTGTGCACCCATGTTTATAACAACCCAATTTGTAATAGCCAGATCTTGGAAACAACCCAAGTGCCCATCAATCAAGGAATGGATAAAAAAAAGATGTGGTATTTTTATACTACTCAGCTATCAAGAAAGATTGCATTGAGACTTTTATAAGTAAATGGACATGACTTGAGACGATACTCATAAGTGAGATAAATCAAACTCACATGTGTAAATACCATGTTGTCTCCCTAGTGCAAGAAACTGAAACAGTATATATGATCCAAAATCTACAATAAATACTATGTAAGGGTAAGAAACTGCTCAAAGAGCAAAAGTAATTGGAAAAGGGAAAATGAGGAAAGAAGAAAGGGAAAAGGAAAAAGACATAAATCTGTATATATGTATATGTAAGATAACTAAAATGACTATACTGCTGAATGTGTTAGTTATTGAGAAAGATAGGTTAATACTCATATGATTAGATCAATTTTCATTTGTGTATCTGTTAATGTAAACAACCATGTTGAAGGTAACGATATGCAACATTGCAACCATTGTCAAGTTCCTATCATCTTGTTTTGTAAACCTATAATAGTACTGTTGTGGATTTGCTGTTGTTGTTTGTTTGTCTCTTTTGCTTTTTGTCTTTCTTATATGTGTCTTTTTTCCCTTAAATAAAAAAGAAAAAATATAATAAGCACAATATATAAATAAGAGTCCAAATGTTAATTATAAATGAGCTGAGGTATGCATTTAAAAATGGACTTAATAAGCAATTAGACAATGCAGAAGATAAATAAACTTGAAGACAACATGAAAATCAATCCAACTGAAGCAGAAAGAAATGAGAATTTTAAAATTAAACAAGTCAAGAAAATTAGAAGCCAAGTCACATAATGGGAGAAAATATTTGTGTTCTGACAAAGGAATGCAATCCAAAATATGAAAAGAACTCTTGAAATTTAGCAATAGAAAAAAACTATTAAACATGGACAAAGGATCTGGACAGATCTCACAAAAAGAAAAAAAGATAAACAAGCGGCAAACAAGCACATGAAAAGAGGCTCACTAGCATACATCATTAGGTTATTGAAAATTAAAATGAGATACCATTATGTACCTATTAGGAAGGCCAAAATTCAAAATACTGACAACACCAAATGCCAGTGAAGATGTGGAGAAGCAGGAAATGCTCATTCATTGTGGGTGAGAATGAACACTGGTATAGCCATTGTGGAAGACAGTACGATAGTTTTTTACAGAGTCAAATATATTTATACGATACAACCCAGGAAGCACAGTTTTAGATATTTACTCAAATGAGCTGAAAATTTACATCCATACAAACCTTTGTATATAGATGTCTATAGTATCTTTATTTATAATTACTAAAATTTGAAAGCAATCAAGATGTCCTTCAATAAGTAAATAAATAAAATATTGTACCTCCAGATAATGACACATTACTCAGTGCTAAAAGGAAATGAACTCTCCAGCTATGAGAAGACACAGAGGAAATTGAAATGCACATTACTCTGAAAAGGCTACGTACTATGTAGTCTCAACTCTCTTGAAAAAGGCAAAATGATGGTGACAGCAAATAGATTACTGGCTAACAGGGTTGAGAGGGAGAGAGGGATGAATAGGCAGAGCACAGAGGATTTTTAGGGCAGTGAAACCATTCTGTGAGATGCTGGACTGGTAAATACATGTTGGACAAAATCCTTCAAATGTACAATATTAAGACTGGACACAAACTGTGGGTGTGTGTGTTTGTGAATAAATATAAGTTTGTTAATTGTAACAAGTGGACCCTTTTGATCATTTTGGTGCATGATGTTGACAATAAAGGATACTGAGTAGGGACAACAAGTACGTACATGGAAACTCTGTGCTTTCTGCTTGGTTTTCCCATGAATGTTCAACTACTTGGTGGCCAGGAAGCATAGTGGGTTGGAAAGAGACAGAGGAAGGCACCAAGGGCCAGATACAGTACCCAAAGTCATGCCCCTGCCACTCGCTTTCTCCAACCGAGCCCCAACCCCTAACAACACATGCACCTGGACCATGGATGAATTAGGCTAGCACCTTCATAGTCCAATCACCCACCTCTCTAGGAATCTCTCAAACTAGTCAAGTTGGCAATTGAGATTAACTGACATACAAGTCAACCTTTCATTCTCTCGTAATACACCTTTTTATATATTGTTGGTTTTCCTCTGGAGAACCCTGAGTAATATAACAAAGGAATGAAAAATACTAGATATGGTAAATATTAGAGTTTAAAATTTTTCTTTAAAACATAGTGTACTGCATGAAACAAAAATAACATACTTCAGAGTTTACAAAATACAACAATAAAATGTATGATAAAATACTACAAAAGAATACCAGTATGGGAATATACTGGTAATTGAATTGAATCTTTCATTATGCACAAAGTGGCATAACACTATTTGAAGCAGGCTATAATTTGGAAATTCGTTTTAATTATCTAAACCTTCAGCTTGACATGGTAGCCACTGAACATCACAGTGTAACACATTACTCATGTGTGTAGTAACACTGGTGTCAGCAAACCTACTGCACTGCTGCTTATATAAAGGTATAGATAGCACATAAGATTATGTGCAATGCGTAGTAATTAATAATCATAATAAATGATCTGCTGATTTGTATACTTACTATAGTATATCTTTTGCCATTATTTCAGAGTGCACTCTTACTTATAAAAGTTTACTATAAAACAGTATGCTGTGTTATGTCAGCAGCAGCTACATATGATATATGATTGAAAAATAAGGTTTCTAAATTTTCAGAATTTATTCTAATAAAAGATATTGCCATTAATCCCCCTCAGAGTACTGTCCTTGGCAGTGAGCACAGTTATCCAATCATTCTTACATCTTTCTGAAGCAGTTCTGGAAGTCTTTTCTTAGGTGTTTAGTTGTGCTATTGAGACTGCCATCATGTACTGAATCAGTTCAAAATGTTTATCTTTGTTGATAATTTTGACTTTGGGGAACAGCCAGAAGTCACTTGGTGCCAGATCTGGTGAATCAAGTGGATGGAGACATATCATACTGTTTTTACAAACCTGATTTTCCTTTAGATGCCATTCAACAGCAGCATTCGCCGTATTATTTTATCACATCTTATAAAAACACTCCTGAAAGAGGACTTCAAGAGTTGCTTCAGAAAGTGGCAAGAACAATGGGATAAGTATGTTTGAGTGAGGGGAAATATTTTGGATGGGGAAATTAATGGTAATGTGTCTTTTACTGTAAGAATTATTTTTAAAAAATGCAAACATTCACAATAGATTTTGATAACACTTTTTACATCTGATGTTAACTGTCTCCTGTTAGGATCAAGAAGCTACGTGGAGTGACTGACTTGTCCCATCTATACTTGCAAATGTCATTCAGTGATGTTCATGCAATGATACATTTCTCAGAGTGCATCCCTGACCCTAAGCAACACATGATTGTATTCAAGCCATACATGGAAAGAAGAGAGGAAAAAGGCAAAGTATATGGAATGTAGAAAGCATTTAGTCAAGTGGTAAATTTAAAGCCAATTACGTTGATAGTTAAGTAAATAATACAATTAAAGATATTGTCATACTTGATTAAAATGTAAGATCCAAATTTATGCTGCCCAGAAAAAAGTGATTTTAAATATAAAAATTGTAAAAAGTAAAAGGATTGAAAACTGTGTATCATGCAAACATTAAAGACAGGGAAGCTGAAGTGGTTATATTAATATCAAAGTACAGTTCAACCTGGAAACTATTACCACACACAGAGAGGAACACTGTAGTAATAAAGGAAACAATTTACCACAAAGAAATAACAATCTTAAATGTGTATCTACCAAAGAAATACCTCTAAAACATGTAAAGTGACAAAATCAAACAACTCAAAGGTAAAACAGAAAAAATGTATTTGGGGATTTCAGTATTCCTCTCAGTAATTCACAGAACAAGTAGACAAAATCAATTAACAAGTAAATTTTTTGACCACCTTTATCAATCAACTTGATCTCACTGACACTTATATAATGCTATATAAAACAGTAGAATACACATTCTTTACAAGCTTGTATGGAATATTCAAGGCACAACATATACTAAGCCACAAAGCAAATCTCAAACTATCTAAATGAATCTAAATAATGCAAACTATATCCTTTGATTATAATAAAATTAAACTAGGAATCAATAACAAGGTGATATCTGAGAAATCACAAAATTAAACCATACAATTAATTGTACGATGGATAATTAAAAGGAACCATGATAAAATGTTTTAAACTAAATGAAAATGAAAACAAAACACATTAAAATGTGTGGAATATAGCTAAAGTTGTTCTTAAGAGATTTTTATTACTCTTCATGTTTATATTAGAAAAGATGAAAGCCTAAAATAAATATTAAGCTTTTGCCTTTAGAAAAAAAAGAGTAAATTAAAGACAAAATAAGTGGAACAAAGGAAATAGTAAAGAGCAACAAGTAATGAATAAGAAAATGGAAAACCAATGGGGAAAAGTCAATTAATATCAGTTGGTTTTGCAAACATCAATGAACCATTAACTAGACTGATAGAAGAAAAAAGAAGAGAAGGAGGAGAAAGGGAGCAGGAGAAACAAATCATGAACATCAGAAATGAAAGAAGGGACATCACTATAGATCTTACAGATATGGAGCAGAATATTAGAGATGACTGTTACAACACATTTGAAAACTTAGATGAAACGGACAGATTCTTTGAAAGACTCAAATGACCAAAACTAGTTCAGAAATAGATGACTCTTATGCAGACAGCATAGCCCTGATCCATTGAATGCTTCTGAAAACCACTGATTTAGTTTTGATTTTATTTAAACATATCAGTGAATCAAAACCATAGAGGAGTTGGACAGGATTAGACAGCTCAAATGAAGCCAAACAATCTATTAAATAATAAACCACATGACTACAGTTGATTACTACATCACCAGACAAATCTCCAAATATCCTTTTCACTGACTTGACTGAAAAACTTAAAGTCAGTTATGGAATTATGTAAACATAGGCTTCAAGATTCAGAGGCGAGACACTGGTAGTTGGCTTAGCCAACCTGCATTTCCAATAGTCCTCATTTTTTATTTTCTCCCCTTCCCTCCAGTCCTCTTCCTGGATTGCTTTCAGAGTATCCCTTGCAGCTAGGTAAGGGTGGCCACCTACCACTCTCACCATTCTGGAAAATGAGTACAGTAAGTCCCTGACTTACAAATATTTGAGCTGTGAACTTTCACAGATACCAACAGACCACTCATTACATAGATGCAAACAAATCGTGGAAATAGCTGATGTGTCTCTTGGACACTGTCATAGTTGTGCTGCTGTGTGCCTATTGTACAGTGTGTAGTGTACAGTAGTACAGTGCTCAGAGCCCAGGATGTCCAAAAGCAAGAGGAAAAGCAGTGATTTAGAAGTTTGGTTTTATGCTTTACCTGGTATATCTGTGTCAAAGGTGTATCAGACTTATTTTGTCAGGCTTACAAATGAATCTGACTTACAAATGTTCTGGAACAAAACTCATTTGTAAGTTGGGGACTTACTACATAAACAGATGTCTGTTAGGGCAGGGAAATACCTTGCTAAAAAGGGACAAATGTTCACCAGCAGCCATTGTACACATGAAAAAGACATTAAGACAGTAGACCTGACATTATTGAGCTCCTGAATTAATAATGAACTCCCTTTCATTCTGTTGATGTTATAAGAAAAAAACATTCTATCTTTGTAAACAATTGAAAGTTGGGTTTTCATTTACTTGCAACCTTATGATATCTTGATAGGACACTATGACAAATTCATATAACCCTCGAAAAGCAACCTAGACAAAAGGGAAGTGCTTTCTTCAAATTAGCATCAATGAACCAGAATTGCTTTATCAATAGAGAGTAATAACAATAACAGCATCAGCAGCTATCTGGTAAAGATAGAGCTCAAAGAAAGCAGAGGTTTCAGATTCTCTTTTGACCACTGCAAAGATAGTATGCCAACATGAGAAGTCCTTCATTGCTATCCTTGTGTCTAGCCTGTGATTTTCCATGTGGCATGTGGAAATTTTATTAACACTCATTTTAGCATGGATATGAAGAATCTTGAAATACTTTAGTGTCCCATGCACTGAGACAAAGCCAGCTCTTAAGAGGATCAGGAAAAATTAGGCACATTCAATGTTTTTGTAACAGAAGCCTGTGACAACATTTCATTTGATGGAATCTGTCTCTGGGATTCATTTCACAAATCCCATGACCCATGTTTCTTTTCACACGATAAACCACCAGGGTTCTGAGAAAAACTCCCTGTTCAGCAGATACTTGTGGTCAAGGTTTAGAGAAGATTTTTACCCATAAATGGCTCATGAACTATCCAGTTTGGAAAAAAAACAAGTGCTCACCAAATTTCACAGGACAGCTAGTGCCCAGGAGAAATCATGCAAATCAGCTGGACATGTCAGTAAATGCAGCGAGACATAGTCCCTGCCCCTTGCAGTTTTGAGGAGGAGAGGGTCATTGGATTGGAAGTCACACACACATGGCACCTCACCTTTCTTTTTTGCACAGAACTAACTGGCTTCTTGTATCTAAAAATACAAAAGCTTGGCATCAACCAGCTTCAACACTTTCTAGCTGGATATATTGACAGTAGGGAAATAATTTAAACATGCAGTTTCTTCCTATGTAAAATAAAAATGGTGGTCCCTCATGACTGACAGCTTATTGAATACAGAATACTGTGTTAAGTACTTTATTAAACTAATGTAGTCTTCACAGCTCTAAAATATAGACTCCATTATTATCACCATTGTTCTATTTTAAAATTAAGAAATTTTTAAAAGGGTGGGAATCTTTAATTTCTTAAGACTAGTAGATGGTCGTGACTCAATACAGGCTGCTGTTGGTTTGAGTGAGATAATACATTTAAAGTCATGCCTAACACAAAGTATGTGTCATCATAAATGCTTGTTATTGCTAGTTGATGTTACTTTACAACTAATTTCCTGGAAGTCATGAGTGGTGGAAGTAACACAGAGTAAAGCAGTGGGTCTTTCCATTGAAAGCAAATTTAGTGGGATACAAATATATCAGGGCAGCACAATCATAGATGCTTATTAAAAATCCATTGAGGAGAAAGAGCTAGCACAAGCAAGCTATGGAGCCAGGGTAAGTGGAGAACTAAAGTCAAGCTCAGAACAAAAACTGGGCTCTCACCCTTATGGGGGAAGGTGGAGGCCGTGTAAAGAGGGTAACCTTGCAACCAGATTTTCCAAACCTTCTTAAAATACTGTATGGTAGTCTAATCCTTTGGTTCTGTTTCATAACTAGAAAGTCATTGTGTATCTTTCTGCCTTACAGATAACCCCACTCTGTTAATACGGATATTTAGAGTATTTTTCCATTACCTTAGATAAACTTAACTCTAATCCCATTCTTGATCTCCTCTTTCACCGAGCTAAATTTTATATATCTTTACTTGTATTGCCTCCAATCCTGTTTGTTTAAAACTTTTCTCAGTGTTCCCATTTTCTCAAAGCTGCTTCCTGCAATCAGAAAGATTTATTCTGTAGATGAATTTCCATGGAAATTGTTTTAAAGAGTTTTTTTTTTCTTTCTTTTAGCAACCACCCAGCACAGATTTCTGACGTTTTTAGAAATGGAACATTAGGGACTGTTTTGTGATTTGTGATGTCCTTGGAGAGAGGCCTCCCTCCTCCGGCCAAGGTCACACCTCCCTTTGGCTCTATCCTGTCCTTCTCCTCCTCCAATTCTGCTCTTTCTGTTCCTTTCCTGCATCATCTACTCCCCACCAAGTTCCCCTTTTCTACAGTCTCACAGATCCATTTCTTCTCTTCTTGCTGGGCCCACCAGCTTTCCTCCTGTTTTACTTCCTGCCATGGTTGGTCCTCTCCTGAAAGCATTGGCCTTTGTAGTTTCATCTTGTCACTGCCTCAGTTCTGTATTTGTCCAAGTCAATAGCTTGTCCCTGCCTTTTCCTCCATCATCTCTGAGTAGCCTTGAGGCTGTTGACCCCCAAACTTTCCTGAAATTCTCCTCCTCCTGAAAAAGATGCTTCCTCCAGATGACCATCCTTGAGTCCCCCCAAACAAGGAGGATTCCTCTCATCCCTGCAATTGCATGCATCCTCATAAAGCAGGACTTCCTCACAGGCAGTGGCCTAATTTTTATGCCTCTGCTCCCCACCCCCACATTAAGCACACAGCCTGGACCTAGTTCAGGGTGCTGCTCATAGCCAGTATTTAGCAAACATCAAGTGCGGAAATAGACACAGTTTCAAAATGTCAGGATACAGCTGAATGTGACCTGAAGGTGAATTTAATTTGACACCCCTAGTGAATTTTAAATATTTGAGATAGTTATCAGTATTTAAAATTGATGGTATTTTACATAAAAATTTAAGTTTCTTGGTTTTCTTTAGCACATGATATTTAATCCATGTGGCAGTGGTATGTAGGATCTGGGCATCTGTCGTCCCCTGGGGTAGGATGTGTGTCTTCAGTTTTCCCCTTCACTCAGTGACACAGCCTTCACGGCTTCTGTGGGTGCTTTAGTTCTGTGAGGCTTTGATAAATGAATCCAAACAATAGGGTAAAGGAAAGACAGACTCTTGTTCATCAGCTTTCCCGCAACTTTGTCACCAGGCTACCTATTAAGGGCAAGAGGTAACAGAAAAGTGGCCGTCATCGCTGAGATCCTTGTGATCTGCTTGGATCTGGAAAGAATGTTTACTCCATGCAACCTTCCAGGATTGCTCCAGCCTGAGAAACTTTCCCTTGTACTATTCAGCCGCATCTTGTATGGCTAATGCAGGACCCATGGGCACATTTGTGCATGCGCACCGCGGTCAGCCCTGGCTGTCTGCATGGTTCCACTCAGGTGGCCTCCCATCGGGATTTCCCTGTGTGCACTCTCAGTGCACCCTGGGGCCCAGAAGGCTGGCCTTGGAGGGGCTTCCTGTGATGGGGTCTGGCTGTGGGAAGCCTCTCCGTTCTGAAAGCACTGTGGATGACAGGGAACGGAAGAGGCAGGACAGAGTAAATGCACCTCTGGAGGCTGGCAGTGGAGAAGCAGCTTCCGGGGTTTCCCAAGAACAAAGTGGGGGACACTTATGTAAGCTCCTACCATTATGCAGATGAGGCTACACAGTCTTTAGGCATCAAGTTGGAAGGAGGCCCTGATGATTTGCAACTTCGATGTACACCTTTAGTCACCAAACAGGTGTTTCTGAAAGCTCCACAGAGGACAGGACGCCCCGGAAAATACATTTCTAAGACACCTAGGTTTGCCAGCTCAGGCCCTTTCTCATGTCTTCATTCCCTTATAAAAACCCGCGTGTCTCACCCTAAATGTGTGACTCCTCTTGGAAACTCGCCAACTGTCCCTCCTGACTGTGTGCTCAGTGTTCTAAAAAAGCTAAGCTCTTGTCTATCCTCTATTTCTTGTCTACTGGAAAATTCTGTCACCAAACCTGTCATCAGTCCTCTTTATGGTGTCCGGCACAGTACTTGACAAAGAGACCTGAAGAGCAGTGATTTAAATGAAAAGTTGAGTGCCGGGCATGGTGGTACATTCCCTTAATCCTAGCACTCAGTAGGCTGAGTTAGGAGGACCATTATGAGCTTGAGGCCAGCCTAGACTACATAGTGAGTTCAAAGCCTGCTTAAACTATATAGTGAGACCCTGTCTCAAAACAACAACAACGACAACAAAAACACAAAAAAATAAGTGAAGAGTTGACTTCTGTCTCAAGTAAAAACCCAGGGCCAAGGCATATAATTTAGTTAATCATAAGCCAAGTTACATATCCTATCATTTTTACCTAGAAGGTTCCTCTACAATATCTATGTCCATTAAACTGCAACCACATGGAGGACCAGGCCTCTGGCCAAGTCCATCCAGCACCAGTGTGTATGCAGAGTCAATGGTCCACAAGCCAGGCCTACCCTGGCTTCCTGCCCTTGCCACCTGTCCCCATGGGCTGGTCATGCATGGGCAGTGCACACCTCTGAGTTTCACAGAATCAAAAGTCTTTTCTATCTCTCACTCACCGTGGGTCTTGGAGCAAGTCAGCCTTGACAGAAGGCTCTTCAGAAATTTGATGGGAATAACAACGTCTGCTGTCACAGCTTATATGGTTAAAGGCACATTTAGTGTCTATATTCAGTGGGTACACGATTAATGCTTTTCAAACCAAGACCATCCCAAGGCAGTGCTGGGGAGGGGCCACACAAGGATCCCAGGCTGTCCGGGCAGAGCACACGGGCATTGGCCAGGATGGCAACATAGTGCTGGGAGGGAGTGTGTGTGCCTGAGGCAGCCCAGTTCATAATCATCTTTATAAGCAACCAAGGAGAAACCTCAGCCAGCAGCATTAGGAAACCAATAGTCTGGGCTGCTCATAGATTTCACACTAAGTGTTTTCCTCAGCAGGGCTGTTTGCCAGGTATCAGGAGAGAGTGCAAATCATCTCCTCTCATAGCCTAAGGGAACTAGTGAAGGACAAAGGGCTTTTCAATTAAAGCCTTGTCTGTGCTGCAGAATTCTGATCCTGTGGGCAGGCGGTTTGGACGGCAGGCTCCCGGCCCGAGGGTTTCCAGCCAGCCCTGAAGGCCCCTCCTGTTTCCAGGCAGGCAGGATTTTTGGCTCCAAGGTTGTACTTTGCTTGGGAACTCGCAGGCTGTTGGCTTCTTTCTTCTCCTTTAGAAGGCTGAGTGTCTAGACCTCCTTCTAAATCACTTATAGTTACAGCATCAACTCTGCAAGTCACTCTTCCCCAAGGTGTTGCCAGAATTTTTAAAAGTGTTTATGGCCTTGAGCATGTCACCTGCAGAAACATGAATCAGGTTAACAAAAAGGGACCTAGGAACAGCACGGGATTTCGAATCAGACAGACTTGGGATGAAGTCCCAGCTCTACCACTTAGTTGAGAGGTTTGAGTGAGTCTATTCAGAGCCTCAGTTTCCTCATCTGTGGAGGTGGATTATTACCTCAATGGGATTACTAAAAGGATTGGAACTAAAATCACATACCATGAAAACATCTTATACATGGGAAAGCTCCAAAAATAGTCAAGGTCCCCCTTTAGTTTTTCTAAGGGACCTGTGGGGGCCCCTTCCACATACCACTCCACCTCTCAGCCTAAGGCCAGGATGCTGTGCTGCCCTGGCTTCTTTGGGGGCCCTGCCTCCGACCCCAGTGTCTCACCTGGTGAGGAATTAGACTAGCTCCCTTCCGCTGTCTCAGTGCCATGTGTCCCTGGACCCGTGCTTCTGTGGCCCTCTCCCTGAGTGACGGCCCACCCTTAGATTCAGTAAAGGCACTGCATGGCAGTAGAGTCAGAGGGACCTGGCTTTGAACTCCCTCTCCCTCGGTAGAGGCTTGGGACACATCACTCAGTTGCCTGACTCTGGACTTTCAAGTGGGAAAAACAATAGCAGTTAGGATGCTTTGGATTGCAAGTAGCAGTTCAACTTAGACTGGCTTCTGCTTTGTTTATATAATAGGGCATCTGGACGAATTCAGTCTTCAAGGCTGTTGACTCAGTGGCTCCCTGTGCTGTTGAGGAAGCCATTCTTCTCTTGTTCCAGCTCTGCCATCTTTGGGCTGGTTCTGCCTACACTGTGGGTCTTATGGCCATGGCCCCTCAAGGCATCAAGATCAAGAGAACTTTTTAAGATGTTGCCCAGGGGCACTGCTCTCTCCTCTCACTTTCCAAGTGAGAGAGGCACATGCTCACTCCCAAAGCAGCCCCTGGGTAGGGGACAGGATTACCACAAAGTGAATCCCTAATTTAGAAATATATTTTGCGACAGACAACTGATCAGATCATCTGCAAGTAAGGCATACACCTAGCTGTGACCAACCTAGGGATTTTGCTTTGTTTTTCTGTTCAGTAAAAACTAAAAGCTTTCAGGTTGAGATGGATAGAACTCAAGATCATGCTAAGTGCAGTGAGTCAGACATAGAAAGTTAAATATTGCACGGTTTCTCTTATGTGAGAAACCTCAAGTACCATAGATAGGTAAAACAAAGGAGATGACAAGAAACAAGAAAGTGGACTCTTGGAGATGGGGAGAAGAATCAGGGGTTTGGGGAGGGAGGGGATAAGAGGGGGTTAGAGAGATTGATGAGGACCGAACTGTGTTATATGCAAGTTCCAATTCCTCAAAATGAACATCACTATTCTGTATTGCAAATATATAATAATAAGGTAAAAATTAAAATAAAAAAAGCAGTTTTCTTGCTCATGATAGAGCTCTCTGAATCGCCTCTGGTTCTGAGGGCTGAATCGTTCTTTGCTCAGATAAAACTCAGTTAAACTTCATTTGCTTAAAGTTTTTGATTTAACCGAAAAAAGGGCAAAATGAATGCTGGGCTAGCCACCAGGAAGTTTCCTCTGCCACTGCTCCATCAGGGTGGTGCACAGGATAAAGGAAATAAGAGAATAAATGACTGATAAATTGTGCTTATTAGTATTATTGTTCTTTGATCCTAGTGCCATCTACCTCAGACTCAGATGTGTAGTCATGGGGTTGTTCCAAACACTTGGCAGTTTCTGGTATCAGGAACTGCGGGACAAGACTTTTAAGCAAAGGGGACTAAAACCCTCCTTCCAATCACAGCCATCCAGAACTATCTTCAGCACTGATATTGTCTGCAGGTGTCCTCTTGGCAGACTCAAGGGCCTCCTGCTATGGTTGCTGAATCTGGGGACTCGGGGGCCTGTCTCATTCTTAGAGATGGCAGAGAATAGGCTTCTGATTTTCATTGCCACCCATCCCCAAGACCTGCACTGCTATTTCCTAACTTTCTCCAGCACACAAAACCTTGTGATTATGGGCTTCAATAGCCTTATGAGCAACATTGTGAGTGTAACAGGGTTAATACTGTGACAGAATTAACCTGATATAGTTTATATTTGCTTTTAGTCTTCGAATCATAAGTCTGGGTGTTAGGCTTATTACTCAGAGAAAGAGAGGGTGATGCTTCTAAAAATAGCAAAGATACTGTTTTTCATAGACCGTTGGGTATTGGTTTCCACATTAAAACATTCCAAAGTGTAGAATGTGTTATTTTTTACAAGGCCATCTGGCTTAAATGCCTGCACTTAGGGGATGCATTCTTCATATTTCCCAGTGAGGGGTAAAGAAAATAGCATCGCAAATAACTCCCTGATGAGGGATCTCTTCTCTACCCATACTGATTCTTTCACTGTTTTCCCTGGTCTGATTTGTGTTTGTTGTACTATGTTACCTGTCTTTCCTTTCTCTTTCCTGCCAGTTTTCATTCCTCTACAATAAACTCAAATCTACTGGAGACATCAGGTTTCCATTGCGGGGCCTGGAATGTATCCCCTGTGGATAAAAGGACCACCGTATTTGGAAATAGTCTTTGTACATGCAATTAGCTAAGTTAAAATGGAGCCACATCGGATCATAAAAAGCTTTAAATCCAATGGCAGATGTCTTCATAAGAAGGCCATGTAAGATGAAGACATACCACAGGGGACAGAAGACCATGGAGGCAGGGACTAGAGTGCCATAGCCACAGGCTGAGGACTGCGAGGATTCCTGAGAACCACCAGGAAGTAGGAAGAAGGAAGGGAGAAGGAAGGATGGATTTTTTTTTTTGTCCTAGAACCTTCAGAACACGGCCCTGTTGCCTCCTGATTTCAGACTTTTATTTTCCAGAACTGTGAGAGATTACATTTCTACTGTCTGAAGTTACCCAGTCCCTGATAATTTGTTTCAGCAGACTTAGAAAACTAATCAAGATGGCTTTATGGGGATGTCTACATCCAAGGAAATGGCATGGGGTCAGCTATTCTTAAATTAGCTACTTGGTGCCCGGATGCAGAAGCTTTACAGTGGACACGGCAATGCTGCCGATGTGATACTTTCTTTTGGTCAAACTGAATAATTTGGTGGTGCTGATGACAACATCTCTGATATTTCAAGATTTGCTGATTATCCAAAGATTAGGTCAAACAAGATCTGTGGGCCCTCAGTAGCCAATTCACTACTTGTGAAAACTTTGTTTTATTTGTCTCAAACTTGGAGGAACATCTGTCAAGACAGAGAATAACACTGCTGGAAAGTCAATAAATATGACTTCATAAACTGTTTTATGCAGGTTTCTTTGAGTTGTCAAGTGACACAAACCAACTCAGACCTATTTTTATTGGCTCAGATAGCTGTGGAGATTAGGACCAATCTTGTTCCTGGCAGGGCTGGAGTCCGGCGCTCTTGAGAAACTCAAAGGCACCTGTCTTTCTATTCACAGTTCCATTTTGCCTTCATTCTTAGGAAGATTAGCAATGACAGCCACCAGCATCTTTTGGCTTATGTCGTCTGCACAGTTAGTAATTGCAATGAAAGAAGGAAGCAAAATTTCTTAATTTTCTTTCACCAAAAACTATGATTGGTGTAGTTGAGGACTCTGACAACTCAGGTCACAGGATGACTGAGCCACAGTGTGATGAATGAGGAGGGATTTTTTCCTGAGAAACCTTGGCAGACAAATTACACATTCATTACTTGCCTTGTGGTCATGTGGATTCATCCTTGGAGTGGGTTGCCACTTCTGGTAATTGCTGATCTCTTTATAGCCTCTCTTAGTTGTCTCTAAAAGTTTCATTCTTATACCCTTCGACAGCCGAGAGAAAACAGATCATCAGCAACAAGACTTTTCTAAAGCACATGTCCCTGGGCTTATTCCATCCAAAATTCATTAGGAATCAACTACTGGATCTTAAGAGGAATAAAGATACTAGCACAAATTTCCAGGAATGAAAGCATCACAATTGAACCCCATTGGTTCCTAACCTATGAAAGACTTATTTTGAAAATAGCAGACCCAAGCCCTAAATTTAACCTACAGTACTGAAAATAAAGCAAACAAAAACCAAAATCAGCAGAGCAAGGTAGCATTGCAAAGAGTATCCAAATTTCCCAATCCCAAATGAAATCAAGTAGGGTCATCAGTCTGCAAACAGAGGAATCTGAATATGGGGAATCAAATTAAGCATTATTTGATGACTGATAACTCTTTCTCTTCATAGGACAAGAATTGATCAGGCTAACTTTAATTATTCCAAATAAATAGGATTTGGAATACTGTATAAGCAAATCTGTTTTATGCTAAAAAGAAAGAAATAGAGTTAGAAATTATTAGCAGCAAAGATATAATATGATATTACATATCAGGCACTGTGCTAAATACTTTCTATGGAGTATTCAGTCCTCCTAACAACCCCATAAGGTCGATTCTCATCCATACGTAATGCAGTCCTAGCCATATCCTCTCAACTGTTCACCAGTTTAAAAAATTGATTAAAAATTCTAAATTTCCATCTCTGTTGTCTTTGAGTACAGACTGCGAAGCAAAAGCTACCCTAATCCATGTGAACTTCAGAATGATGAGACCAATGGCATCTCCAAGGAGGGGCCCTTGCCTGGCCTGACCCAGCACCTAGTGGGTGTCCTATGGGCCGAGCACCCTTTCTGTGACCCCTCAGCCACCCCATTGCCACCTCTGTTGCTACAGCTGTTGCACTTGTCCTGCAGAAAACTCAGACACAGTGGGAGTGAGCTGCTGCAGAGAAGCAGAAACAGACCTGAGGGCAAGGTTGGAGCCAGCGCCTGTTGATGTCGGAGTGACAGGTGACAGGCTCCGCTGGTGGCTGCCAGGCATCCTCCTGTACCGTCTTACTGACATTATTCAGAGTGAACACTTAATGCCCAAGTTCTCACAAAACTTAGGATCTTTCCTTCTCAAATGCTTCTCAGGGGTTCTGCAGTTTGGACCCAATTATGGAAAATATTCCTGCTATTTCAGAAATATTTTTTGTGTATCTAAATGCCCATTAATTGTTGGGACTTGGTTTGTGAAGCAATCCTGGACTGTATCATGGCTTTGGAAAGTTCTACCACAGAGACTTTCCTTGGTGCTGTTTCTAACAACTAAAAAGTGATTTTTAAAAAAAACTTTGCAGAAAGATATAGACTTATTTCACAGAAGTCAGACCAAAACAAGTAAAAAGAAAACAAGAAAACAATCCTTTTTGTTTAAGAGTTCACAACATTTTTTTTTTGCCTGTCCCAATAAAGGGCTTATACAATGCAGACTATTTTGTGATTTGCATTTTTATGCAATGATGTTCAAGAGTTTCCCCATATCCACAGATACACTATTATCCCTTTAACAATGCAATAACCCACTGTGTGGGTACAGCCCCTTTCACACGTGAGTAAAGGTGAATTTGGTAGGTGTCATGTGTCCTGAGAACTTCATAGTAAGCAGATACTGAAACAGCCGATTGGAAGAAAACAATTTAATGTTTTTTTCCTAATGGTATGGCACAGAATTGGTCTGGTTACTTTTTCTCCTGAGACCAATTTTTTCTTATTGCACTAATTTAAATGGTTGGTAGCTCTGAGGTTCTGTATGGAGAGTCTCCACAAACCTGAAAAGCTTCACAAAAGTCTAAGGAAACATGTGATGTGGAGACCCGGGATTGCCTGGCTCGCCCTCTCTTGCCGAGTTACCCCGTCACCAGGAGGCGTCAGCAGACAGAGGCGGAGGAAACACAAGGGCTGCGAGCCAGGCACTTTGTCCTAGAACAGGCTGTCTGGTCACCAAGATGTTTGTCTTCTGTAGGGAGAATTCCTGGTACTGCCTTCTCTACTTTTCGCTTTTCCATATTTTAATGTGCAAGACAAAGGTCATTTGCTTATCATAGCATCCTGAGGCTCTTGAAGGGAGTAGGAGAAGAAACCGGAGAGAATTTGCTAGAGCTTTGGGCTCTTGGTCCAGCACTAGGACTATGATCTTCACTTTCATGAGACTCAATGACTGGGATGCCCAAAGCCACACCCCTAGAAGTGGCAGCTGCAGGGCAGTCACAGGTAGCTTTTGTCAGCTCTTCTTGTCGCTCAGTGGCAGGCAGGCAGTGCCCCCTTTCTAGTCTCCTGAGTCTGCGCATGTGTGGAGAGAAACTCTGAAACTGCAGAGCCCCAGTTTTCTCTGACCTTGACAGTCTTGATCTATGCTGGTATCCAGTACTCTGCATGGTGCAGCCTCTGTTTCTGAGGTGCGGAGAAGCTTTGCATCGCTTTAGCCCCTAGACTTCTTATAATGAAATGGGTAAACTGTGAGTGGGAGCAGAGTCCTCTGTCAGAGCAAAACCTAAAGCACAGACAAACTTAGCATGAGGCCATGTGAAGGGCCAGGAGTGCTCTTGGATCTGTGCTGACCCCAGAGACCTGCCCCGCGCTCACAGGCCCTTCAGCAGGGGTGGGAGGCACTCTCTGTCACCAGCTTGGTCTTCACTCTGGCTAACGGATTTCATCCTCTCCCCATCTTTGTAACCCTCACCCCAGCTTTTCTTAGCTCGGAGGCTTTGGTTTTGACTACCATTTCTGGAGTTGAATAATATTTTATCAATAGTCCTTGAAATTTATTTGTTTATTTATTGTTACTGGAGCTGGAACCCAGGGCCTGTGCACTGAACTACATCCCCAGTCCTTTTTATTTAAATTGTAATTTGAGACAAGGTCTTGATAAATTGCTGAATTGCCTAGGTTGAGCTTCAACTCATGATCTTTCTCCCTCAGCCTCCCAGAACAGTGAGCAGGCTTAGTCTTTGAATCTTGCTTGTGTTTCAACTTGGCTCTTGGAGTCATGCTTGCCTGCTTGTCGTTGCCACATTTCTGGCCTTGTGCTGCCACCCTGGGCTGCAACCTTCTCCCTGAGCAGTGCCCTTCACCTAGCCATCTGTGTAGACGCCTCACCCTCTACTGCCCTCTACCCTTCCAAAATGGCACTGCATTGATTCACTGTGTGAATCAATTGCTGGGGTCTGGACATTTAGACAGAGGAAGTCAGGTCCCTGTGCCGGCTCAGCTGCTTCCCGTTAGGTTTGGTGCCTTCCTGCACAGGTGCTCCTAAACCTCTGGTAAGACTTCATTACCCACAGCCACTTGTTCTTTTTCAATACATGTATAAAATAAATCAGGCGCAGGAGGCTGAGGCAGGAGGATCACTTGAGCCCAGGAATTCAAAACCAAACTGTGCAATACAGTGAGATCTCATCTCAAAAAAGAAAAGGAGTGGAGTAAAGGAGGCTAATAGGGACAATGGACCTGGTCAAAGTACATTATATGCATGTATGAAATGCCACAGTGAACTGCACAATTATTCTGCACAATTAGCATGCTCTCAGAATATGCACTCATAGTAACAAGACTATTTTTTAAAAGAAAGGAAATAAACAAGTAAGAGAGCAGATGAGTAATCATGCAAGCATAATCTCCTCTCTAATAACACAGATCTGCTGGGTTGTGTCTGACCTCCTGTTAATGGTTGCCTCTGTCCTGAGGGAGGCCGTTACACAGAATGGAGAGAAAGAGCCTTGGTTTATTGCATTATTTGATTGGGACCAATTATTGAGAAGTGGTGCATTTATTAAGCAGGCAGCTCACTGACTACTGCAGTGACCTCAGCCCAAATGATCCAGAGTCTTTCATGGGAATCATAAAAGCTTTGAAATGCATTTGAGTATAGTGTAAGTCCATACCCAAGTCTAGTGCTTCTCAAACTTTACCGAGCATCTAAATCTCCTGGTGGAATTGTTAAAACAGATTCCTGGGCCCCACTTCCAAACATTCTGATTCAGCAGGTCTGAGAGGAGCATGTGAATCTGCATTTTAAACGAATTTCCTGGTGATGCTGTTCCTGGGCCTCAGAGTAGCAAGCACTCCTGGCCCCATCTACCTCTGGCAGAGAGGGCAGTGACTAGTATTTGTTCCAAGGGAAAATAAAGGTTATAGTCAACTCCAGAAATGCCAAGTACAATTATGCAATGAGAGAGTAATAATCTTGCAGGCCATGCTATTGTCTGGAGAAATAATTTTCCATATCTGGAATTTTAGCCCTTCTTTTAGCACATAAAAAGATAAATTGAACTTGAAGCACTCAGCTCTGGAATAGAGAAACTTGCCTTCCCATGACTAGGATTTAAATGAAATCAGAGAACCAAGAGGCTAGGACACAGAGGAAGCCTTGTCTCTCAGGCCAGCGATTGTAGGAGGAGATGGGACAGAGGACAATTGAGTGTTCCTGATTCTACCTGTCTGAGCTCCAGCATCAGGTGTAGGTTAAACTGAGGGACGCACTCAAGGAAAAGTAGAGGCTGAGCATCTTTATCCCACAGAGACAGTGCGCTAAACTTTAAGCTGAGCTAGCCATAGGGTTAAAATTTGTCTGCTTGGAGAATAGAGGCTTGACTGAAACGTGAGGCTGGTGATGAAGCAGACGTTTGGTAGACTGCCACAACTGCCCACACCCATGCTGTCTGCAGTTTGCACACCACTGCTGCTTCTCCTGTCCCGTGGAGTCTGTTTCTCCTCCCTCCCCCTGAATCTGGATTGACCATCTGGTTTTCTTTGGCCAGTGAGATGTTGGCAAACATGAAGCAAGCTGAGACTTGAAAGTGTTTGTGTATAGGCTTGCCTGGTCCATCATCTGGGACAGGCCTTTTGCAGGACAAACTACCAGGTGCAGAGGCCTGAGAATGGCAAAAGCTCTGAGCACAAAAAGCTTACTCCAAGTCTGCATGGAGAGAATGGGCCAAACCCTAGCATGGCTTCTACCAGCCCCACTGCTCCCTTGAGTTCCTGTGCGAACATTCAAGGCTTCCAAGAGAATCCACAGTGTGCTCCAGCCTCCTGACCTCAGCGTCTTAGGATACTTATTTAAAAACACCAACACCAACCAACTGCTTCCATTTGTGAATTGTTCCTCTATGTGACTTCTACAGCAACTCCTTTCCCAAGGACCTGCAGACCAATTCTCTGAAATCAGGCAGACCTGGGTCCCTGCCTCCCAGTCTGTGCGGGAGGAGGCAGCGGCTCCCTCTGATCAGCCCCATATCAGATGCATGGGCCTAATTACACTGACGCTGAGCAGCCCTCTTGTGGGCTTTTCCTAAATTTTCACTTCTGATTCTGTAGGTTGCTGGGGCACTATCAGTCTTTCTTTAAATCACCCAGTGACCCTGCTGCCAAATGGAATGGAGGGCAGCTGTTTCTCTGACTGCAGCAGTTATTAAATAAAAATCAGTTTTTACTGCCTTTACTCTCCGACTTTGATCTTTGACAGGCCCCAGCTGCCCCAGCAATCGTTTGCCAATAGAGAGCCCAAAACACCTGAGTGAGGTTTTCTTAGGCCTTCAAGTTCCCATCAAGCCAGCCCAGCCCAGCCCAGAAATGCCACTTATCCTGCAATAAATATTTGAAAAATAACGAAATTTGTTCCTTGAATCCACTAAGCTTCAAGTTGGTCTATTACTGCAAGAGTTTTTAGAATTATGGGTTTTCCCCGCAAGCTTGTGTTATAAAGCTAGTTAAATTTGTGACTTCATTTCACTTGTTATGATGTTACATGGCCTAACTGAAAATGTGCAAGCTAAATCACATAGGAGGGTTGGACTGCATAGCAAAACACAAGGTGAATGGATTCTTTAAAACCATCCAACTGCATTCTGGGCTAAAAGTCTGCAAGGAGGAACGAATAGTCCCCCTCCAGGTGAAACAGACTGGCAGACAGCTAAGGACTCCATGCGCTTGTCTTAGTCCGTTTGGGGGGCTACAACAAAACATGATACATGGGACAGCTTATAAGTAACAGATTTGTCTCTTACAGTTCTTCTGGTGGCTGGAAAGTCCAAGATCAAGGTATCAATAGATCTGGTGTACACTGAGGACTCTGGACCTGGTTTGTAGAAGATGCTTCTCTCTGTGCCTTCACTTGGTGGAAAGGAAAAAGCACTCTCTGAACCTCTTTCATCCAGGCATTGATTCTGTTCGTGAGGGCTCTACGCTCCCAGCCTAATCACCACCCCAAAAGCCCCACCTCCGAGTTACTGTTGGGGCTATGAGTCAAACATATGAATTCAGGGTGGGGTGTGGCATGATATTCAATCCATAGCAGTGCCTGTCATATAAATTCTCAATTTTAAAGATTCTTACAGAGTTATAACATATTACCGTGTTGCAACCAGGGTTGTTAAGTAACTAGTTACTCTCGACCTGTTACTAGTATATGCTGATTTTGCCAATGGCTAACTCAAATATCCAGGCTCTCCCAGTAGAAAGGCTAGGCCTGGGAGGTGCTTTCAGGAGTGGTGAGAAGGATGGAGCTGCTAAGGATGCCAGAGGGTTTGCTTGCTACTGTGTAGGAATTATTGATTTTATGTTGCATAGAAAAAAAAAATTAGGAACTTTAGTCAGGTGTGATTGATTGTCATGTCTGCCAACAAGAGGCAGGAAGCATAGCCCTGGTGCCCCTGCCTCTGCTCATCAATATCTGAGCATGTTTATCATTTTCTACAGGGCCGGGTATGAGTCTCATTCCTCCAGATGCCCACATTTTACTGTAGTTGAGAGTTCTTTTTGCTTTATTGAATCTCTTAGCAAAATTTTCAACTCTTTTGCAGTGTTGAGGATTAAACCCAGGGCCTTTCAAATGCTTGGCAAGTGCTGTACCACTAAGGGACACTTCCGGCCCAGTAAAATTTACAAATGCAGTAAATTAAATCGCAAGTAGCCACATCTTGATTTACATAAAGACTCTTGAGATGTTTGCTACAAAACTGGCTCAGTTAGAAATCCATGATGGGTCTTGATAACTAACTGGAGGTGAGAGATGATGGTGGTGATGGGGGGAAATGCCTTTTTTGCCATGAGGTGCTTAAAAGGCTTCTGGGAGGAAAGCATCTTTATTTATGACCTGGCAAATAAATGCCCCGATGTAAGATATAAAATCAAGCAAGTTTGGAAGTGTTATTGAGATAGATGAACTGACATCAAAGATGTAAGGATCCTGGACAAAAAACAAAAATTATTCTCCAATTCGGCAAAGATCAGAAACAAAATCTGGAAGGCATAGCATTTTGAAATGCTGACACTGTAGATGGGAAAACCCCCAGAAGTTGGCAAAGGAAAGAAAATATTAATAAATGTATGCATTGGCACAAAATATATAATTTTAAAGGTGCTTTCTGTTTATGAAGATTCTTTGTAGCATCACTAGAATAGTCACTATGGTCAGCAGGGAGAGCTATATCTACACACAGCGTCACTTCCCATGAATACACCAGTATGTACTACAAAGGCTGTGCTATGGTTTAAATATGAATGTCCCCCAAAAGACTCTGGTATTGAGCCCCAGTACAACCATGTTCAGAGGTGCAGCCTAGAGGGGTGACTGGATCATGAGGGACCTGACCTCACCCATGGGTTAATTCTTTGATGAGTTCATGGCTGAATGGGCTATAAGGGGGTGGAGCCCAGTTGGAGGGGGCAGGTCACTGGAGGTGTGCTTTTTTTTTTTTTTTTTTGGTGGTGATGGTGGGAGCAGCCCTGGGATTGAACACAGGGCCATGGCATTGAGTTGCTTTCTCAGCCCTCTTTATTTATTTATTACATTTTTTTTGAGAGAGTCACACTTAGTTATCCATACTGGGTTGAATGTGTGATCTTCCTGCCTCAGCTTCCCAGAGTGCTAGGATTACAGGCCTGTGATACCCAGCCCAGCTTGAGGGCATGGTTTTAAAGGGTATATCCTGTCCCTGTCCCTAGCCCCTTCCTCTTTGGTTCTTTTGTTCTCTTTCTGTTTTCCGGCTGCTGCGAGAGGGGCAGTGTCCCTCTGTCCTGCCCTTGTGTCATGCTGTTTCTGCCTGGGAGCCAGCCGACCTTGGACTGAAGCTTCTGGAAGCCAAACAAATCTTCCTTCCTCTTTGGTTTCCTCAAGTGTCTGGTCACAGTGACGAAAACTGACTAACACAGGCTGTGAACATGGCATACACTGACCCAGCACCCGCTCTTTTGCAGCTACCGCGCTGGGTAGCAGAGCGCGCGGAAAGCACTGTAAGGGAGATTGGTAAAACTTCCGTGAGGGGGAAATGCTTTTGTACTCATCCTACCCTTAATTTCTTACAAACGTGTTCATGCTGTCAAGTGATTAGGATTCCACGCTCTAGTCAAGGAAATGGAGCCACAGAAAAGCCGAGTTGACTAACAGAACTCCCACTGTCATTTTCTTGGATACGTGTCAAACACTTCCTAAATGAGCACTTGGACTTGACGTTCATTTTCTGTGTTCACACTGACACCTGCGGTTTAGAGAGATTCCTTCATTCGACACTGAGCGCCCATTGTTTCCTAGGGACTCGGCATACAAGGATGATGTCCCTGCTTTCAGAGTTTTTTGTCTAACTTACAATTTTTTTAACAAATGGGAGGGGGACAAAGAGATGGAGAGTGAGGAGTGGGAGGGGAGAGAGAGAGGGAAGGAAAAAAATTAAGCTATGTTATGTACATGTACCAACTGCCCATGGTGAGTATCCCTGTGTACTGCAAATGTGTACTAATAAAAATTTTTAAAATTCAACAAAGGAAAAAATTTTTAAAAATTACTTGCACAAGGCCCTGAAGCTAATGACGGCCAAGCTGGGGTGAGTATGAGGACAGGCGCAGCACTGTGTTCATCCCGGGATGTTTAAGACACCTTCCGTGATGCACACAGCCACTTGCTGTGTCAGGGTCCGGGCCAGGCAACACACCGGGAGGTCAGGGGAGACGGACCCCAGCCCTCCCACACCACCGCACCCTGGGGAGCTCGAGCAGAGCAGATCCAATGGGGAAGCAGTGTTGGGCTCACCTGGATTGGGGGCCACAAGGAGACGGAGCCCTTTCCCTGCGAGAGAGCCCTGCCATCCCTCATCCTTTGCTTCTCCTCCCCAGGGCTGCCTGCGCGACGCCAGGGACTTAGTGTAGGCCTTTCTTATTTATTCTTGTCTCCTTGAGGTTTTGCTTATGCGGACTTTCGAGTTTCTGAAGTGCTGAAAGATATACTGTTCCCCTTCCCCCACCAGCTTACTGTAGAGTTACTCACAGGAATCACATATTTTAAAAAGAGCTTGGTGGAGATGTAGCATGCACTGTAATTTAGACTTGTCCTTGTTACGCTGTTGGAACCATCAATCTTGGCTTCTGGGATTTGTCTGGCCTAATGAAGTTTCCAGCAAACATGTTTTTTTGCCTGGATTTTTACATTTTTTGAAAGGAAGTTTAAGATTGTTTAAACACAAATGAAATCCATTTAATTGAGAAAGCATTTTAAGGTCTTTTGATGTATGGCATCTTCCAGGTTGGGGTGTAGGGGTAGGGATGAAAGAGTGGTCCAGGCCCTCTGGGAGACTCTAATTTAACTATAAGGGAAGTTATTCAGTGTAGTGAGCAAGAACAGGGGTCTGCAAACTTTATCTGAACAAGGTCAGATAGTAAACGTTTTAGGCTTGGTGGGTTATATGGTCTTTGTCACAACTACCTAACTCTGACTTTGGAACATGAGGGCAGCCATAGACCACAGAAAACAATGTTCCAATAAAAACATTGGAATAGCAAAGTTATGTTCCAATAAAACTTTATTTATAAAAACCAAGCAGTGGGCCAAATATGCCTGGGGGCCATACAAACGTTGTTGACCTCTATTTAGAACAAACATCTCCAACAGCAGAATGCCTGTTTACTGTCTAGGCTGTGTCTCTAGGCTGTGTCTTCTCTTGGAATCCCTCCAAGTCTCAGATGTCTCATCTATAAAGTGGTGATAGGAATAACCTTGTGGGGTTGTTCTAAGATTGAATGAGATAGGGCTTCCTTAGGGCAGAGCCTGGAAGAACTCAGTACATGCTAACTATTACTGCTAAATCAGGAGCCCAATTGGAAGACTCTCTGGTTTGGACACGCAGTAGGATGACAGCTGTAGAAGCAGAGAAATGGAACCTTAAGCCAAAGAGTTTTGCAAACGAATTATCTTCCAAGTGGGAAAATTAGGCAAGGGCCCTTGAAAACGGGTATACAAACCAGATGGGCTTTTGAGGCTTCGTTTGCCAGTTCCCCCAGACTTCTGTGGCTGGCTTTTTCCCTGCTTCTACTGCACCTTGGCAAACCTCCATTAGGGTCTTTGGAGATACCCCAGGTAATCGCTAGTCAACATGCACTCCCCAGGGAGCCTCTCGAGAGCAAGAATAGCATCTCTTCTCCTGGGGTCCCAGCAGGTGCTTCAGGGCTGGGCCTTGTCAGGTCATTAGTGAGTGTGGCTGTTGGATACGTGTTTAGCAGTCAATAGGGGTAAAGCGACAGCTCTGCTGTTACAGCTCTAAACTTTGCAGAGCCATCCAGTTTAGAGCGAGCTTTGGAAGGACTTTCCAAAAATGCTGCCTGCATTCTCCTCCTGTTTTGCTGCAGTTCTTCAACTGGATATTTAACATTCTGAGTATTTGCTGCCTTTCTTTCTAGGGTCAAGGACTGAGCCCCGTAATCACTATAGGTCCAGGACATTCTTGAATAACCTAGCTGCCCTCGGATTCTTAAGTGAACAGTCTTATACTCATGAACTGAAAAACAAGTTGAGACTCCAAAGTTGGGCAAACCAAGCTTGGCAATCCGATGATGGATGGCGGCCTTGCCACCGTGCAGAGACCCAGATAAACAGAGCGAGAGCAAGCCAGGCAGCAAGCTCTCCATCACCCACGCACTGGGCATCCTCCAGAGGCTTCCTGGCACAGTGTGAAAGGGTAGTGCCAAATGGGGACACGGCTGACATCCACCTCAATTTTAACAGACACAGATCAATGGGCACCTGGTTCATCTCTTATGTGAATTGCTTTTGAAAGCCCACGGTGGGGGAAAGCCAACAAACCCTGCAACACCAGCAACATAATGTGCTTCTGGCCTGGGCCAAATACACTTCAATTGTCAGGCTCTCCATTGTGGTGAGTCATCTGGACGGGGGTGGACGGGGTGGGGAAGGAGACCTCGTTACAAAGAGTGCAGAGGAACTGGGGCCACCACACCACAGAGTTCTCTGTGTCACGTGGGTATCGTTGCTCACTTCTGACTATGCCCCAGACTCAGAGGTGTAGCAGGAGGGATTGAAAGAGGAAGAATCCAATAGGTACCAGCCAAAGGGCAAACGTAACATTTGATACTGATCTCTATGAATCTCCAGAAGATTCCTGGGTCCTTCCTGCCAGAGCATTTCTGTATCTGAACTCCTAGATGAAATGGCAATTATCATATTTTAATCAATCTGCACAGGCCACCAGATGGTTCTGTCACTGGCTCATGCCATCTCCAAAAGCAGCCAGGTCTTGCTAGGTTGGCTTCCCTCAAACTCAGAATTTTTTCTTCTTCCACAGGACCTTTGCCCATGCTAATTCCTATAATTGGAACTCTGCTTGGTGCCCCTCCTTCCAGTCTTTTACCTAGATGACTTGGTATCTGCATCTCAGTTAAGTTTCCCTCCATCCGGTAGTGTAGGCCAAGTATCTTATAAGTTGTGTTCTCTTCAGTCTTTTCACCTCAGTTTGCAATGATATGTTTATTAGAGGGAAGTAAGCAAATGATGCAGTGAATGTTTTATCCCTAATCCGTAGCATAATTCTTAACTCTAGAGCAATACTATTGCGATTTAAATGCTATCACCAACCTCTGCCAGCTATTTAACTAGGTAAATCACTAATCTACTCTTGGCCTCCGTTTTTGCATGCATAAAATGGCAACCAGAAGAGTATCGATTTCATCGAGTTGCTGGGGGGATTAAGTGAATGAACGCATATGAAACCTTCGGCACGATTCCTGGCCCTTACTTGATACTCGGCAAATAACCAGCTGCGGTTCCTGCGGAAGATATTACACAAACACCCTCGGGAGCGCTCCTGCTGCTGCTCCTCCTTGCCTTTGCTGCTTGCATTTCTGCTTGCACAGATGGACCGGAGGCTTCCACTTTAGCTGCTCCTAACTTCTTGGTCTTGACCAACTGGTTTTGCTGTCAGAGTGACTCATTTCTGCCTGATGTTTCCCTTCAGTCCTCGACTCTCTGCAGCCCCAAAGCTAACCTGGAGATCACTAGCCATGACTCTGGTCTAGGCTGTGCCCACTGCTCCAGAAGAAAGCGAGAGAAGCAGCAGAGATGAGTAGAAGCACTGGCCCGGGGATAGCGCCATCCACAGGCTGGAAGTGAGGGCTGGAGGGCTGACAGGCAGATGCACACTCCAAGGGCTCCCCCAAATCGGCTTTTGTAATATTGTCACGTGCTTTTTCTCTCCCTCCTGGCACCAGTCTGGGAGACGTTCTGTAAGTGCCTACCTTAATTTGGACCCATGACTTCAGACTTTTGGTCCTGAAAAAAGCAACAGAAGAGAATTATGTTAATGGAACATTTTGCATCCATCTTCTCCTCCTTCTCCTTGTGCTTCTTATTCTTCTTTGATCAATATGAGATTGGACTATATTTTTGAGATTATCCTATCTGCATTTTATTTTTAATTAGTTTTTCATTATAGAGGAAATGTAAATGCACACGGTTAATAGTTTAAACCCATTAGAAGGTTATAAAACTTACTAAAATGCCCCTCCAACTTACCATCCCTTTCTGGAAGGTATATATGCTATATTGAATGTCCTCCTAGAAAAGTATTTACCATGTATTTTTGCAAATAAGCAATTTATGCAAGCATACGCATTATACCTGTTTTACCAAAGTGATATATACTACATAAAGCCTGCCACAAGGACATTACTTTCAATGAAGTTTTATTTGTCTCATTTTGAAAGATGAATAGAGACTGAAGGAGAAAGAAAAACATTCAAAATACCACTTGTCAACCAGTGCTGATTCTTCTAACATTATTGATCTATGACTCACTCTTCCCAAGGTAATCGAATTCTGTTATTTTGGAAAAGGTCATCATTTTAGAACTGAAGGAAAACTTTGTCTTAAATAGAGACAAAAGAGTGCCTGTTTATAGTAGGCACTTACCAAATGTTAAGTGCTATTCCTGCTATTATCATGATCCTTAATAGGGTATTCTAGAAGGGGAGGCTGCCCAGGATGTATAGATTATTCTTGCCTTTGTCAGAATTCCTTGTGTACACACAGTAGTCTTGTCTATAGTTCTAGGTGGACAGCGATGGGCTTGTGCTTGTTTCCTTTTGAGTCTTTCATCTCTTTCTAGCCCCTCACACTCTCTGGTGCCTGGGATGTAACAGGTCAGCCTTGCCATTCTTGATCCCCTTGTAGCCATGCAGCTTCCTGTCTTCTTATAAACAGGCAGCCGATGGTCACCAGAGTTAAGGAGAGCTCAGAGAGAGGATACAGGAGATAGACAGAGAGCCCAACATGAAAGGGAAAGACAGAGAGAGAGAGAGAGAGAGAGAGAGAGAATAACCAAGATGAGAGACACAAGTTCCAGGAGATAGTTCTGCAGCAGATCAAGAAAAAAGCAGACAAGACAGTGTGAGGGGACGTCTCCAAGGAAAAAGTTTAATTAATAGTTTACCTGATATGTTGAGCCACACTGAGGTAAGTAAATCACATTTTTTGCAAGTAAATTTGGCTATAAATTAATGATACATACATATAATACTAAGGACATTGAAATAGTACAATCATTAACTCCAGGAAAAACAAAAAGTTCTATAGGAATGGAAATTAAGTGAGTGATACTTGTATAGTCACAGAAATATAAGCCCAAGAGAATAATTTAAGCAAAACTTGGGATATAAATCTACCTAGAAGACAGTAGAATGGTGTCGGGCGCCTATCCCGGCCGGTAGGAAGGCACACAACAGAATCACAAGCGACACAGCAGAAGACTTTATTCAGCTCGGAGCCAGCTGCAGCGGGAGACCTCTACATGCCCACC
>RJWM01012232.1:0-57225 GCA_004363535.1 Dasyprocta punctata | reverse complement strand
TCACTGGTTCTAATTCAATTATCAGGTCATTAATATCCTTATCTGGTTCTCAATTTGTTTCTTTGGTTCTTTAATCTTTTTTATAACCCCTGTTACAAACCATGTACCATATAGTTCAGACTTTTCAAGTATAAGTTTCAATAGTTGACTAAAAATATATGTATATGTGAATATAATATATATTTGTGAATCATTGCCATAATAAACATTAGAACTTTTCATTACACCAAAAGGAACTCCAATAATTCTTAGCTGTCACTCCTCAAATCTCTCCCCTCCTGCTTAACCTCTGCCACCCAGCCCTAGACAATCACTTAGTCTACTTTCAGTCTTTATAGATTTACTTGTTCTACATATTTCATCTAAGTGAGATCATACAGTGTGTGTTCTTTTGTGATTGACTTATTACTAATGTTTTTAAGTTTCACCCATGTTGTAGCGTATGTGAAATACTGCATTTCTTTTCATTGCTGAAAAATATTCTATTATATAGATATATCATTTTATTTAACCATTCATCAGTTGATGGGTATTTTGATTCTGTTTAATGTTTTTTTCCTTTTGTTTCATTTGTTTGGTTTTGTTTTGCAGTATCAGTTTTTGAAACTATGGTCTTGCACATGCTAGGTAAGAGCTCTACAGTCGAGATACCTTTTTATTTTTTTACTTTGAGAGAGGGTCCACTCAGTTGCCCAGGTGGCCTTTGCAATCCTCCTGCTTCAGCCTCCTAAGTAGATGGAATCATACATATCTATCTTTTTTTTTAGACCTGTGTCCCATACCATTCAACAGAAATATTTTGTTTCTGCATATTTTCTATTTCTCTTCTCTCTCCCTCTCGCTCATCTTTGCACAACTGCCTTACCACTGTTGCTCTGATACAGTCAGGAATTCTTCTTAAATTTATCCAATATTATCTCACACCAATTTATCTTACCCATTTTCTTGGCCATGATTCAAGGATTGGTGAGTGGCTTTTTTTCTGTATCCTGAGGCTATAAGGTTGAACTAATCAGTTGTCCCTAGGAAATTTCGAGGAACTCTGGGCTTTACACTCTGTCCTTGAAATCTGGATGACCTTCTTGAAACACGAACCCATTTCACTCCGCACAGTAGCTAGTGATAGGCCCCACTCCCATGGGATCCAGCTCACAGGCCCACCCAGCACAGGATTCTAGAGATGCAATCTCTCGGGGTTCTCCCACTCTAGTAAGGTTCTTTAGCATTATAGAGGGACCTCCATGATTGAAGGTTCTCTAGACCTTTCTGCAGCTGTCCAGCCATCATCAGAGTCCACTTTTCTCTACATTGGTGAGGATCAGTGAGAACTCCTGACTTTGGAAAATCTACCTGCTTTTCTCTCTGCAGTGCTATTAGCAGCTTAGTGAGCAATGAGTTGGGCTGAGAGATGGCCCCTTACTAGAATCAGGTTTCTTTTTTTGGTCATCATGTACCAATGTTTACAGAATGAAATTGTAGCTCTTTCTTTTGGTTATTGCTGAGGAAATTTTAGGATTAAAAAATTCTGATGTTAATTTCATTAGTTATTAAAGACAGGAGCTTCTCTTATCAAATGCCACCCTGCAACTTCACCTTGACCTCAATTTTGTGCAACACTATGCTTCTAGAGCTAACAAGTGTTTTTTAAGTCAGAAATTCCATTTCTGGAATTTGTCATAAGGAAACAATTCACAATAAAAATAATCTATATACATGAGTATGCCATACCATCCGTGATAGCAAGGAAATAACTTATATGTCCTATATAAGAGACCAGTGAAAATTATGTCTTATAAGATGGATGGGCTATCTTTTCCACTAAAACGATAGTTGCAAAAACTAAGTATCAGCACAGAAAATGTCTTAAAGAAACAATGACACATGGAAAAGAATAAAAATGAATATATATCATTATGAAAATTATATAGAAAGACGAAAGCAGGTAAATAAGCATGAGAAAGTATTCTTTGAAAACCAAAATATTTGTGATAGGGTGACATGAGCAAAAGATAATTTTTGATCATTTTTCAATATTAGAATTATTTTTACAAGAAAGAAAAGGATACTACGAATGTAAATTAATAAAACATTTTCTCTGTTCACTTACTGATATTGAGCTAGAGCTAATTTGTGGCTTGATTCAGGAATAGCTAAGTCAAATAGAAAAGATTTAACTGAGTGAAAGTAGATTTAGCAGCTGCATGACTTTGGGCAAGGTTACCAGTTTTTTTTAAAGTTACCATTTGCACAACTGTAAAATGGGCCTGATTTTATGTTGAGCTTAGAAATCCATGTGGAGAGTAAGGTGTATGTAGCCAGCATTTAGTATAGTTCTGGGCACACGGAAAGGCACTTGGTAACTGTTAGTCCCAGGCCTATTTGGTTCTCATCAGAATAAAGGTTCGCATTTTCTTTGCATTGTGATTGTAACTCAAACTGGTTTGTGTTCAAGGGTAAGGAGGGGAAAATACCAGAAATCCAAGCAGATAAATGATTTACATTGCCACCAAATATCCTTCACCCCAGCTGTTGGAGAACAAAACAAATGTTTCAACTGAGAAATAAGTGACTTTTCAAAGGGCACACAATGAGTAGATGAATAAAAGGAAATATAGCATTTTTGGGACAAACCAATCCCTGTTGACAAACAAGAATCCCTGTCAGATAATTGAACCTAGTCTTAAGAAAATCTCTTAATGTACTGCTTATTTCCTTATATTCCCCATCATGGTTCCTTTAAGTTTTACTTGAGTGATGTATTTATACCATGACTTCTAGATTATGAAAAACTTAGGAAGCAATGTTCCATGAAGCTAGGAAAGGCTACAAACATACTTTAAGTTTTTAAAGATGGTTTTAGGAAAGTAAACTCAAAGCCAGGTTGTACAATAGGCCATAAATTACATAATTACACATATATGAAATACCGAGAAGAGACAAATCTGTAGAGAGTAGACAACTAGTTTGCATGGGATTGAGGACAAAAATAGGGGTTAATTGAAAATAGTCATGAAGAACCTAATGGGGTAAAAAAAAAATGGTCTAACACTGAATTATGATAGTGGTTGTACAACTAGGTAAACTTACTAAAAATCACCAATTTGTATACTTAAGTGGGTGAATTTCATGGTATGTAAATTATATCTTGATAAAGTCATTATATAAAAATGGAAATATACTCAGCCCCCAAAAAGCATACTTTTTGAGTCAAATGGGTTCTGACTAGGAGTCTCTCAATTTCCCACTAAAATAGTTTTGAAGGCACAAGAGAAAAAAAAAAAAAAGAATGATATCCCTGTAAACAAAAACTGTAAGAGTCTGGGTAGAATCTTTTGTAAGTAGAAAGTAGATAAGCTGAATTGAGAAAATGCTATGATTTGGGTAAGCGTCCCCCAAAGCTCATGTGCTGGAGACTTGGTCACCAGTTCGTGGGCCCTATTGGGAAATGGTGGAACATTTAGAAGGGGGGTCTTGTGGGAGAAACTGAGGTCATTAGGGGCATCCCTAGGAGGGGATTGTGAACTCCATCTTCTCTTACTCATCTTTCTTTTGGCTTCCTAGCCACCACGATGTGAGCAACTTCCTCTGCCATGTGCTCTCACCATGATTCACTGCCTTGCCATGGCCCCCAAAACAATGGGCCAACTAACTATGAACTGAAACCTCCAAAATTGTGAACCAACATAAATCTTTCCTCTTTTAAAACTGATGATCTCAGGTATAGCAATAGAAATCTGACTAACATATGAATGCATTAAGCCACTGCATGAAGAAAGGCAGAAAATTCCATCACTTCTCTCTTCAGCAGATGATCCGTGATGCAGAGATAAGGTTACATATGACATAGAAAATGAGGCATCTGTTCACCTGTCTGACAGCTGCTCTTGTGGGAAGACCATCTCAACACCCTCTTGTCCTCCCTCACTAGGTTATTTTTCAATAATTGACAGGGTAGCAGAGTCACAGACCATGATGCATAAAGGAGACAGCTATGATACCTTCAATTCAGCAAGGTATGATCTTCCACAATAAAAAGCCACAGGCCTTTGTTTGAGGAATTTCCATTTTGTTGCGTGACCATAGATAAAACAAATAGAAAAAACTGTTTCTGACAGATGGTGTTAGTGGATCACATGTGATCACTGGATTTTGGCCATACCACTCCTTTAACTAGAGTAGAGTTTACAACATTTAGGTGCACTTTAAAGGTGTTTTATGAATATTATTTACTTCAATCATGTCCAAAGTAATTATAATTTTGAAAATCAGCATGAAGAAAGAAGTATATATTTATCATGGAGACAAAAGTATAGTTTAACTTTCCATAAATGTGTCTATGTGGATCGCTTGTAATGCATCATTTTAGTCTTATCAATTGTCTTTTCCAAACTAAACTTGCTTTTAAGTAAGTAGTTGCTTCAAAAGATAGATACAGATGCCAGTTAACAACGCATGCTGTGAATTATGGTCTCTTTAATGCTACATCAGTAGAGTAGGACATGGAAGGAAAAAATGAGGACAGCACAGTAGACAGAAGATATTGTAAGAAAGTTACCTGAAACTTGAGTGGAAGCTGTGCATGTTACTGACCCTCTCATGTCAAGAGAGAAGGAAAACTGTCATCACAAAGTGAGTCAAAAGTAGGGTCAAGTAGGGCCAAAAGTGGGGGAAACTCATGCACTGTCTCTGTAGACACAGAGCAAAAACAGGCTGATATTGAAGGACGAGGAAGGCATAAAACAATGTATGAAACCTGTGGAAAACTATTGCAATGTAAAGAAGCATACGTGGAGAGTAGCCAGAAGAGTATATCTCTGCAACTTTAATACAGGACTGGAAACTAGTTCTGGGAAAGTAGTATCTTTACTAAGGTGCAAAAAGCTGGGTTTGGTGGCACATACCTGTAATCCCAGCACTCTGGGAGGCTGAGATAGGAGAACTGGAACTTTGAGCCCAGCCCAGGCAACTTAACAAGAACTTGTCTCAAAATAAAAAATAAAAAGGATTGGAGATATAACTCAGTGTGAAGGTGCTAAGACCACAAAAAATAAGTAAAGAAATACATAAAATTTTTTAAATTTATAAAAGCCATGTAACATTTTCAATGTACCATGATTCATTGTAAGTACTTTTGCATGTATTAACTCATCCAGTTTTTCCAAAATAACACAAATATGTTCTATTATTATTGTATGCATTTTGTAACTGTGGAAACTGAGAGGGACTAGAGAGTTCATTCAATTAGTTAAATGTTGGAGTCAGACTTTTTGCTCTGGTAATTTCATTTCAAAGTCTGTATTTTTATTTTTTGCACCAAGAAAGAATGGCAAGGAAACAAGAATTACAAAAGCAAAATTAAAATCATTCCAGCCAGTAAGAGACTAACTGAAATTGTGAGGGATTGCTATTAAAATACAAAGTCCTCCTAGAAAGGGGAAGAACACAACAAGGAAAGAGGAGACAATAGCCACAGAAACCAGAGAATAAAATTTTCCTTTGCTGGCTGAAAGGATGGATCACATCCCAGGCAGAATAAATAAAAAGAGACCTACATCTAGACATAGTCTGTCAAAACAGAAATGAAACCTAGACTAGGACATTAAATAAAGAACATATGAAAAACTACTGTTATATATAAAATTCAGCCTCACTTGTAATTAAAAAAGAAATTTAGATTCTATTTTCACATTTGAAATGTGAAGACTGACAAAATATATGAGGCAAAATGAATAGAGCTTTAAGAGAAAAGAGACAATCCAGCATAATAGTTTGAGGCCCCTGTATCAGACAAACAGACAACAAGTGAAAATATAGTTAAACAGAACATCACTATTCAACAGGATCTGAATCACATTGATGGATTCCATTCTGTTGTGGATTAAATCAAGAATGCCCTGCAAAATTTGCATGCACTCAGAGGCAGGCCTTAGGGAAGGAAGGTGACGGTATCATGGGGGCAATATAGTTGACCCCCTGTTAGCAAGTTGGGTCTGGTTGGAAAAGACGAGTCACTGGGAGGATGATCTCAAAGGGTGCTTCTCCCTCTCCATCTCCTGTCTTCTTTCTCTCTGCTTTCTGCCACCCAGAGGTGGGCAGCTTTCCTCCACCCAGGACCCTCTAGTATGCTGTTTTCTGCATTTGAAACTGTGAATCATGCATAGAAACTTCTAAAACATGAAGCAAATAAATTTTCCTCCTTTAAACTGTAGGTGTATTATGGCTCAGTGACTAAGACATCTTCATTTGACGACAGCAGACTATGATCCTTTTCAAGCTCACATGAGACATTCACTGAGAGGCCACATTTTTGTCCATAAAACACTTCAATACATTTAAAAGAGTTGATCATACAATGCATTCTTTCAGACCATTGCATTAAACTCAAAAACAGTAAGAAAAGGTAGCTAGAAAATCTCAAAAATACATTGAGATTAAACAATACACTTCAAAATGACACTTAAAGAAGTCTCAAAAGAAATTTAAAAATAGTATGAGCTAAATGAATGGAAATCAAAATACAACTTTTCAAGAGCTGTGGTTTGCAATAAAAGCAAAGCACAGAGGGAGGTTTATAGTACTGATTACATTTACTAGAAAGGAAGAAGTATTCACAACCAATAAATATTCATTCTAGAAAACTAGAAAGAGAACAAATTAAATGCAAAAAAGCAGAACAAAAGGAATAATGAAAAACATAGCAGAAATCAGTGAAGTTGACAAGGAATTAATAGAAAAGATTGACAAAATCAAAAGTTAAAAAAAAGTTTTAAACTGGGCATGGTGGTACACACCTGTAATCCCAGCACTTGGGAGGCTGAAGCAGGAGGGTGACTGTGAGGTCAAGGTTATCCTGGGGTACATAATGAGTTCAAGGTCACCCTACACTACGAAGTATGACTCTGCCTCAAAAAGTAAAAGATGTAATAAACCAAATGGCTTCATGAAATTTATAAACCTCTAGCCAATCTTGCCAAGAAAAATAAAGAAAATACGAAGTATTCATATCAGGAATAAAAACAGTGCAGCAATACTGATTCCATGGACATCAAGAGGATAATAAATGTGTATTACAAATAACCCTATACTCACAAATTTGATAATTTAAATTAATAGACTAATTCTTTGAGAGACACAATCTATCAAAACTCACAGAAGGTGAAACACAGTTTGAATAAGCCTTCATTTATTAAATAATTTGAATACATAATTAATAACTTACCAAAAGAAAAAGCATCAGGCCTAGATAGGTTCACTGGTGAATTTCATAAAACACATAAGAAAGAAATGATACCAATTCTACAATGTCTTCCAGAAAATAGAAACAGAGGGAACACTTTGCAACTCATTTTGTGAGGTGTGTGTTGTCCTAATACCAAAACCAGACAAAGTTATTACAAGAAAGGAAAACCATAGGTTGATGTTTTTCAGCAATACAGATACCAAAATTTATAAGAAAACATTATCAAGCCAAATCCAACAATGTATAAGAAAATTATCTCCAGGCATTGTGGTGCATTCCCATAACCCCAGTACTCTGGGAGGCTGAGGTAGGAGAATCTCAGATTAGTGATTTAGCAAGACTTTGTGTCAAAATAAAAAGGTTGGGGACACTCAGTACAAAGGACCTAGGTTCAAACCCCAGTACTGTAAAAATAAATTACATGCTGCAACTAAGTGGAGTTCATTCTAGATGTATAAAGCTGGTGTTCAACACTTGAAAATCAATATAATTCACTTCATCAATAGGCTAAGGAAGAAACATTACATGATCATTTCAAAATATTAAGACAAAGCAGTTAATAAAATTTGATTCCTAGTTGGTAAAAAGATCTCAATAGGGAATAGAGAAAATTTCTTCAATCTGATAAATAATACCAACAAAAAATATTTACAGATGATGTCATACTTAGGGTCAAGAACCAGCTGCTTTCCTCCAAATACTGGGTACAATTAAATGAAGTCCCCTCTCGTCTCTCCTGTTTAAAACCATACTGAATATCCTAGCTAATGGAATAAGACAAAAAAGCGAGTAAAAGATTAGTCAGGCAGAAACAAATGTATATTTGCTTTTAAATGATATGGTTATCTAGAATTAACAAAATACTTCTGGAACTTAATACTGATTACAGCAAGGTTTATAGGATACAAGGTTAATACTGTATACAAGAGTCAACTGATTTCATATCCGTCAGCAATGATCAAGTAGAATTTGAAATGTAAAACACAATATCATTTACACTAGCATTCAAGAGAAAGAGAGACAGAGAGAGAGAGAGAGAGAGTTCAGATCTATTAAAAAAGTGTTCAAGATCTATATGAGGAAAATTACAAATCTCTGGTCAAAGAAATTAAACAAGGAGCTGGGTGTGTGGCAGAGTCAGTCTGCAATTGCAGAACTCTGGCAGGCTGAAGCAAGAAGACCGTAACTCCAACTCCAGCCTGGGCAACTTAGTGAGACTCTGTCTCAGAGTAAAAATATTTTAATAAAGGGGTAAGGATGTTTTAAAACACAACAAAATTGCAAACAGAAACAGAAAAACACAAATTAAGATCTAAATAAATGGAGAGATCCATTTATGGAAAGAAAGATTTAAAATTATTAGGATGGTTCATCCTCTCAACTTGATCTAGATTCAAGGCAATCTCATAAATCCAACCAAGTGAAAACTGACAAACTAATTCTGAAATTTATATGGAAAGGCAAAAGATTCAGGGTAACCAATGTTAACATTAAAGAATAAGATTGGGGACTGACATAATCTAACTTCAAGTTTTATTATGAAACTACAGTAATTAACACATATCATATTGATAAAAAGCAAAAAGGCCAATGGAACAGACTACAGACCACAGAAATAAACCAACCACATATAATCAAATGATCTTTGACAAAGGATCAAAAACAATTTGATGGGGAAAAATAGACTTTTCAACAACTGGTCTTAGAATGAGGTGGCATCTACATGCCAAAAAAAAAAATCTACACACAGACCTTACATATTTCACAAAAATTAATTCAGAATGAATAATGACCTTAGTGTAAAATACAAGATTAAAAAATAACCAGAAAAAAATTTAGATAACTTTGAGTTTGGTGATTGGTTTTTACATACAAGACTTTTTATTTATTTATTTATTTATTTATTTTTATTTAAGAGAAAAAAAGACACATATAAGAAAGACAAAAAGCAAAAGAGACCAACAAATGACTAGAGCAAATGCACAACAGTAACATTATAAGTTTACAAAACAGGATGATAGAAACTTGACAATGGTTGCAATATTGCATATCATTGCCTTCAAAATGATTGTTTACATTAACAGATATAGACATGTAAAATTGATCTAACCATATGAGTATTAACCGTTCTTTCTCAATAACTAATACATTCAGCAGTATGTTCGTTTTAGTTATCTTACATATACATATATACAGATTTACATCTTTTTCCTTTTCCCTTCCTTCCTTCCCCCTTTTCCCTTCCCAATTACTTTTGCTCTTTGAGCAGTTTTTTACCCTTTCATAGTATTTATTGTAGATTTTGGATCATATATACTTTTTCAGTTTCTTACACTAGGGAGACAATATGGTATTTACACATGTGGGTTTGATTTATCTCACTTATGAGTGTGGTCTCAAGTCGTGTCCATTTACTTATAAAAGTCTCAATGCAATCTTTCTTGATAACTGAGTAGCACTCCATTGTATAAAAATACCACATCTTTTTTATCCATTCCTTGATTGATGGGCACTTGGGTTGTTTCCAAGATCTGGCTATTACAAATTGGGTTGCTATTAACATGGGTGCACAGATATCACTGTGGTATGTTTTCAATTCTTCTGGGAAAATGCCCAGAAGTGGGATAGCTGGGTTGAATGGGATCTCTAATCCTAGCTTCTTGAGGAATCTCCACACTGACTTCCACGGTGGCTGCACCAGTCTGCACTCCCACCAACAGTGGAGAAGAGTTACTTTTTCCCCACAGTCCCTCCAGCATTTGTTTTTGGTTGATTTTTTAATCTTGGCCATGTTTTCTGGAGTGAGATGGAATCTCATTGTTGTTTTAATTTGTATTTCCTGAATGACCATGGATGTTGAACATTTTTTCATATATTTATTTGCCATTTGTATTTCTTTCTCTGAGAAGTGTGTATTCATCTCAGATTCCCATTTTTGGATTGGGTCCTTGAATTTTAGGGGCCTGATTTCTTTTAATCTTTATATGTTTTAGATGTTGGCTGTTGGTTTATGATATATGGTTTTTATCAGGTTGAGGTAGAGACCATCTATTCCAATTTTCTGTAGGGTTTTTATCATGACTGGGTGTTGGATTTTGTCAAAAGCAGTTTTGCATCTTCTTGATTCAGCTTTGGTAATTCACAGGTTTCTAGGAATCTGTCCATTTCTTCTGTGTTATCAAATCTATGTGAGTAAAGGTTTTCAAAATAGGTGTTGATGATATTCTGTATTTCCACAGGGTCTGTAGTGATTTCACCCTTTTCATTTCTTATTGCATGAATTTGAGTTTTTTCTTTCCTCTTCTTGATAAGGTTGGCTAGGGGTTGATTGTTATAACCTGTAGCCTGTGATTTGACCAAAGCACTGTTTTGCTGTTTTGTATGCGCCGTCTTAGATTAGAAACCCCCCTTGATTCACTAAGGTTTCTGTTTTTCTGTAAAATCCCCCTTCCCCCAGTAACCTAAGAAACAAACAGTTACAACTTTTAGGTTGCTGACCGAAGAGCGGGGTCAAAAGATAAACACTCACCCTGCTCCATGCAAAAAAAAAAAAAAAAAAAAAAAGTGTAAAACGTGCCTTTCTGTAACCTTTGTTATCCATATTAGGGAATGACCACCACCATCCGGCTTTAGACCCTCCCCACGACAACTCCTCCAATGGACGCGAGAGATCTTTAAATTACTAACCAATGTAATCAACTTTTGTACCCACGTTAGCAAAACTCCTCCTCTCTTTGTTCTAATGTTTTATAAGCCCCTCCAGGCCACTGAGAGGCACGCAGTCTCGGATTGGCTTTAAGTGAGACTGCGTCGCCTGGCCAGGAAAGTAAACGCTCCATTTTAAATTCTTCGGGCACTCTGTGAGGTTTTTTCAACTCGGGGGTCTTCACTACTACATGATCAATTTTATTTACTCTTTCAAAGAACCAACTCTTTGATTCATTAATTCTTTGTATTGTTTTCTTAGTTTCAATTGCATTAATTTCTGCTCTGATCTTGATAATTTCCTCCATTCTTTGGGCTTTGGACTTGACTTGCTCTTCTTTTGCTAGAAGTTTGAGGTGTAGCATTAGGTTGTTTATGTGTGTTCTTTCCATTTTTCTGATGTGGGGGTTTAGTGCTATAAATTTCCCTCTGAGGACTGCTTCCATTGTGTCCCACAGGTTCTGGTAATTTGTATTTGCATTTTCATTCAATTGTAGATATTGTTTAATTTCTTCTTTAACCTCTTCTGTGACCCATTGGTTATTTAGGAGAGTATTATTTAATTTCCATGTGTTTATGTGGTTATTGTAGGTTTTTTTGTCATTCATTTCCAATTTTACTGCGCTATGGTCAGATAATATGCATGGAATTATTTCAGTTCGTTTGCATTTACTTAAGCATGTTTTGTGGACCAGTATATGATCTATTTTAGAGAATGACCCATGTGCAGCTGAGAAGAATGTGTATTCTGATGTTGATGGGTGGAATACTTGGTACACATCTACGAGGTCCATTTGTTCATAAGTTTGATTCAGCTGTTATTTCTTTGCTGATTTTTTGTTTGGTTGATCTGTCTCTCTGTGACAGTGGAGTATTATGGTCCCCTGTTATAACTGTATTATTGTTTATTTGGTTTTTCATGTCTATTAAGAATTGTCTTACACAGTTGGGTACTCCCATATTCAATGCATATATATTTATGATTGTAATCTCTTCCTCTTGAAGTTTTCCCCTAACAAATATGTAGTGACCTTCTTTATCTCTTTTGATCATTTTCGGTTTGAAGTTTGCATTATCTGTAAACATAATAGCTACGCCTACTTTTTTCTGGGTTCCTGTTGCATGGAGTATTGTTTTCCAGCCTTTGATTTTTAGTCTGTGAGTTTCCTTTTGAATGAAATGTGTTTCTTGTACACAGCATATTGTTGAATTTTGTTTCTTAACCCACTCTGCTAGTCTGTTTCTTTTTATTGGTGAGTTGAGACCATTTACATTGATTGATATAACTGATATGTACTAGCTCATCCCTGTCATGATATCTTTCTGTTGTTGGTTTTCTACGTTTCCTGTTTAATTGTTTGCCCTGCTTAGTGGTTTCATTTTCTTCTTGTTCTTAAGATTGTGGCTATCTTTGTCTCTTTCTAGAGTGTCTTTCAGTACTCTTTGTAGTGTTGGTTTGGTGGCCATAAATTTCTTCAGTTGTTCTTTGTCATGGAAGTATCTTATTTCTCCATCAATTTTTAAGGATAGTTTTGCAGGGTACATCAATCTGGGTTGAAAGTTGTTTTCTTTCAGGGTTTGAAATACTTCACTCCAAGCTCTTCTTGACTTAAAGGTTTGTGTTGAGAAATCTGCCAAGATTCTTATAGACTTTCCTTCATAGATGATCTGTTTCTTTTCTCTGACAGCTTTTAGTATGTTGTTCTTGTGTTGTATTTCTGATACCCTAATTATTATATGTCTGGGTGAAGATTTATTTTGGTTATGGTTAATTGTGGTTCTGTATGCCTCACTTACCTGTACATCAGATTCTCTTCCCATGTTTGGAAAATTTTCTGCTATTATTTCTGCAAATAGTTTTCACAGGTCATTAGTATTGGCCCCTGCTTTTTCATTTATGCCTATTAATCTTATGTTATTTCTCTTGGCATCGTCTTGCAGCTGTTGAATTGTTGTTTCTTGGTTCCTTATTATTTTTAAGAGATATTTTCTTTTATGATCATAGGCTCCCATGCTGTCTTCAAGGTCTGAGATTCTATCTTCAGCTTCATTCAAGTGGTTTTTCAAACTTTCCATGCAACTTTTCATTTCCTCAATTTCCCTTTGAATCTGTCTCATGCATTCTATTTGTGTCTTGTATTGTTCATTCAAAGTTTCCATCATTTTCTTATGTTCTTCAATTTTTATCTTGATCTTCTTAGATACATGTAACATTTCTTTCATAATGATTCTCATTTCATTTTTTAGCTGAGAGATGATTTCTGATTTGAGTTTCTCTATAGCTTCATGGAGTTGTTTCTTCACTGCATTTGCTATCATTTCAGAAAGTCCAGTTGTGTGACTCCCAGTGTCTTCCATTTCAGTGTCTCTTGGATTTGTTCTCAGTGGGCTGGGAGATTGGGACTGCCTCTTGGTCTTTGGTTTTGTCATTTTCTTCTGGGACCTGTGTGGCTGGACAGGCAACCTCCCGATGAATTGTACTGGAACACTGTGGTGGGTAGAATTTCAATCCTCCAATATCCCCATGGCTAGCCAGGGCATACCCCCAGGTTATGGCGCTGGACCCTTTTGTTCTCTGGTCTGTGAGGCTGGCTGCATGTTCCTGTGATGTGCTTCGTTGGGTTGCTCTGGGATGCTGGGCTGGACAAAGTTTGTAACCTCCCTGTAGCTAGCAAGGTCACACCCTGGAGCTTGTTGCCAGGGCCTAGAACCTGGCTGTGGAGTGTCAGAACCCCCACAACCCATGTGACTAGCAGAGATGCAGTCCTAGGGTGTGTCACTGGAACTTCAGCCTGGCTGGGTGGAATTTGGAATCTCCGGGTCCTAGGCAACTAGACAGAGCACACCCCAGAGTATGGTGCCACCTGAACCTTGTGTCTGGTTGTGAGGAGTTCAGAGCCTCTGGAACATGGGGCAAGCCCATGTGAGTCCCAGGTGTATAGTGTCAGGGCCTTGTTCCTGGTTGGGTGGTTTCACAACCTCTAGGACCTGCTGCACTGGCTGCACCCCTGAACAATGGAGCTTGCGTCTTGTGCTCTGATGGGCAGAGCTCAAGTTCTCTAAGGCACTGCAGCTACGCTGAACAGTCCCTGATAAGCAGCTCTGGGTCTCTGGGCTGGGCTGGGCTCAGTACCTCTGTGTCCTGCGAGGCTGGCCAGGCGTTCCCTTGGCAGGTTGTGCTGAGATGTGGGACTGGGTAGAGTTGGATCCTCTGAGCAGTTAGTGAGGTCGCACTCCCAGAGTATGCTGCTGGAGCCTCTGCCTTACTAGGTGGGGGCTGAGACCTCTGGGACCCAGGCGGCTAGGCAGAGCGCATCCTGGATCGTGGTGCCACTCGGACCTTGCATCTGGCTGCGAGTTCAGAGCCTCTGGAGCACTTACAAGACTTTTTAGATACAAAACTTTTAGATACATAAGCATGGTCAGTGAAAGAAAAACATTGATAGGTTTGACTTCATTAAAATTAATAATGTCTTGATGTGCAAAAGCTTTTTAATAAGATGAAATCCCAGCTGTTGATTCTTTGAAGTATTTCCCATGCTGTTTGAGTTTTGTTCATGAAGTCTCTGACTATTCCTATATCTTCAAGATTTCTACCTACTTTCTATTCAAGTAGATTTAGTGTTTCTGTTTTGATATTTAGATCTTTGATCCATTTGACTTTAGTGTATGGTGATAGACATGGGTTTTGAGACCATGCTCATAAAAGAAATAAATCAGACTCACATGTGTAAACGTTGTATTATCTCCCTAGTGCAAGAAGTTGAAAGTGTAAATAAGATCTAAAATGTGCAATAGATATTGTGAGACTGGAAGAAACTCTTTAAAAGGAAAGAGAAATTGGGATGGGGGAAAGGAGAAAAGAAGGAAGGGAAAAGGAAAAAAATATATATATGCACAAAATAGTTAAGATAGTTGTACTACTAATTGCTATTCACTGAAAAGAAAGGTTAGTGTTTATATTGTTTGACCAATTTTTCATGCCTATATCTTGTAATATGAGCAACTACTTTGAAGATAATACACAAAGTACTGACCATTGTTATTCTCCTACAATCTTGTTTTGAAATTTTGTACCATTGTTTTTATTGCTTTTTTTTCTTTAAAATAAAAAAGTAAAAATATAAAATTAATAATGTCTACTCTTCACTGCAAGACACTGTTGATGTAAAGGTAAGCCAAATATGGGATACAAGACCAGCAAAGCATCTGCCTAGTTAAGTACTAGTATCTCACATACACAAAGAACCCTTAAGCCTCAGTGATAAGAAAATGACCCAAGTAAAAAATGGACAAAGGATCTAAACAAACATCTCATCAAAGAACATGTAGAGAAAGCAAGTAAGAGCATGAGATGTTTAACATTATATTCATTAGGGAATTGCAAATTAAAACAACAGGATACCAGTACACACCTCTTAGGATGTCTGTTTTTTTTTTTTTTCTTGAGACAAGGTTTCACTATGCAATTTAGGCTGGCCTTCAACTCATTTTGTAGGCCAAGCTGGCCCTGAACTTGCAGCAGTCCTCCTGCCTCAACCTCCCAAATGCTGGGATTACTGAATAAGGCCACCATGCCTGCCTTATTCAGTGAAAAAATGAGCTACCGATGCACAAAAAATTTAGAAGAAACTTCCGGGGATTTAACTTGATGGCTTAAGCGCCTGCCTGGCAGGCACGAGGTTGTGAGTTTGACTCCTGGTACCAAAAAAAAAAAATAAAAACAAACAAACAAACAAAAACAAAGGAAGAAACTTAATTGCATTATTAAGTGAAGTAAGCCAGTCTAAAAAGGTCACATACTGGATTTTCCCAAGCAAATAACATGCTGGAAATAATGGAAAGATCACTGGTTGCCAGGAGTTCAAGGGGGAGGTAGGGAGGATGAACTGGTGGGGCCTTGACAGTGGTGTGAAATGATTCTGCATAACATTGTGTTGGTGAGTATATAATATTATGCATTTGTTAAAGTCCACAGAGTTCTACAACACACGGAATGAAACTTACTGTATACTATGCACTTTGTTATTAACTATCAGTACTGGTTCATCAGTTGTAACTGTAACACCACAGTAGCACAAGATGTTAATAACAGGGGAAGCTGGTTTGTGTGAGTGAGGTGAGGGGTGTATGACAACTCTGCATTTTTTGTGCAGTTTTTCTATAAGCCCAAACTGCTCTAAAACAAAAGTCTATTTTTTTTAATGAATAAAGTTAACAGGATAATATTTCATATTTCAAATTGCCCAAGCTTTCAAAGATAGTATCAGTAAGGGGAGAATGGAAATTCACCAACCAAAAGCTTTAAATTTTTATTGCCCTCTTGATTTAGCAAGTCTCTATCTAGGAAATTATCCAGGAAAATAACCATGGATTAAGTAAGCGTTGCTCATCATGATAGATGATACAAAAAACTAGGATACACAAATAATGACATCACATTGGTAAAAATAAATTTAAGGGCACATATATGCATAGGAAATTAAAAGGATGGCTAACAAAATATTAATGGTGAATACTTTTATTATATATTCTTTATCTATTATTATTTTTTCTTGAAATAGAAGAGTCACACACATCAGAATGGCTATTATATTTTAAAAGACACAGAAAATAACAAATGTCAAGAATGTGGAGAAATTGAAATGCTTGTGCACTGTTGGTGGGAATATACAATGGTTACAGCTGCTATGGAAGACAGTACGGCAGTTCATCTAAAAGTTAAACACAGTTTTAGCATACGATCCACCTCTCTGTCTTTGGTGTATATACTGCAGAAAAAGCAGGGACTCAGACATTTGTACACACATGTTCATAGCAGCTGTACTCATAAGTCATAAGTGGAAGCAACTCAAGTATCTACAGAAGAATGAATGAATAAACAGGATGTGGTATACATATAAAGTGGAATATTACTTGGCCTTACAGGATATATACACTGAAAACATCATGCTTAGCAAAATAAGCCAGCCGTAAAAAGACCAATACCATATGACAGCACTCATGGGATTCAGACCACCGTAATAGGACATAATAGACAGATACTAGATTACCTCTTTCTGGAAATACGTTGTTTTTGGTGAGTTTGACACTCTTGGGTCTGGGGTGGTTATCATCCATACCCATGATGAGGTTGCGGAAAAACAAATCAAATTTCTTTCTACTGTCTGCATTGATGGTGCCGGCCACGGTCCATACCAAGGAGAAGAGGAACAGTCCTTGAAGCCAGAGGAAGATCTGCTGACTGGACAGGCCTTCAAAGAATTCACTTTGCTCATTTCCTGTGTCCCTAATTTCATCTAAAAGTGAATAAAAAGGGAAGAGCAGGATGAAAAGCAGAGTGTTGTAGATATAAAAACTGTGAGCTTACTGGTATTATCTATGAAAGATACAGGCATTTGACTGGTATTGGCTGAATGCCTATCACATACCAGATCCTTTATCACATACATTTCAATTGTGGTAAAATAAATGCAACATAAAAATTTTCCATCTTTTCTATTTTCGGTGTACATTTCAGTGTGTAGCCACCACCACCATTCATATCCAGAACTGTATCTTGCAGAACTAAAATTCTGTACCCATTAAACAATAACTCTTGCCCTCTATCTTCCATCACTCATATAACTAGAATTCTACTTACTTTTTGAATAAGTTTGACTACTCTAGAGACATCATAGAAGCAGAATCATACAGTCATCATTCAACTGGCTTATTTCACTAATCATTACGTGTTCAAGATTCATCCACGTTGTACCATGTGTCAGAATTTCCTTCCTTTTTAACAATGAATTATATTCCACTGTGACCACATTTTAACCATTTGTCTGCTAATGGACATTGGGTTGTTTCCACATTTTGGGGTATTTTAAATAAGGCTGTGGTGAGCATGGGTGTTTGGGTGTACACCCAGAAGTGAAAATCTAGATCATACGATAAATCTACATTTGCTTTTTTGAGAAACCACCAAACTGTTTTCCGTAGTGAGTATACCATGTCAAATTCTCACCAGTGATGTATAAGGGTTTCAATTCTCCACATCCTCACCAATTTTCTGGTTTTGGTTGTAGCCATCCTACCAGGTATAGGGTAGTATCAGTATCATCAATTTGCATTTTTATAATGATTACAGATATTGATGCTTTTCATGTTCCAACACATGGTACAACATGAATGAAACCTTTTCATGTGCTTATTGCCCATATGTTATTCTTCTATGGAAAAATAGCTATTCAAGTCCTTTATCTACTTTTGTATTAGACTGTAGGTATATTTTGTGTTAAATTTTAGTAGTTCTCTCTATATTCTGGATGCTAATCCTTTATCAGATATGTAATTTGTAAACATTCTCTTCTGTGTGGGCTGCCTGTTTTACTCTGTTGATAGTGCCTTTTAAAGCATAAAAAGTTTAAAATTTTAATGAAGTCCAATTTGTCTATTTTTTATTTTGCTGCTTGTGTCTTTGGTGTCAAATGCAAGAAATCATTGTCAAATTCAATGTAGAGCTTATGCCTTATGCTTCCTTCTGAAAGTTTTATAGTTTTAGTATTTATGTTTAGATCTTTCACCCATTTTGAGTCAATTTTTGTCTATGATATTAAGTACAGTTCCAGGCTCATTCTTTTGTATATGGATATCTAGTTTTCCAGGCATTAATTTGTTGAAAATATTAATTTTTTCTTATTGAGTCATCTTGGCACATACATGGTCAAAATGACTTAGTGAGTATAGGGTCCAAACAATTTTACTGCCGGCTGTGGTGGCACATGCCTTTAATCCCAGCACTCAGGAGGCTGAGGTAGGTGGAGCGTTGTGAGTTCCAGGCCGGCTTGGGCTACAACGTGAGCAAGGCTAGCCTGAGCTACATAGCACAATGCTGCCTTGAGAAATATAGGGCTGGGAGTTTGGCTCAGTGGCTTCAGTGCCTTCAGTGCCTGCTTGTCAGGTGCAAGCTTGTGAGTTCAATCCCTGGTACCGACAAAAAACCAAAACAGAACAATTTTACCAAATGTAGGAGATTTCTGTGATTTCTATTCTGTTCCACTGATTAGACATTTATCTTAATACCAGTACCATACTGATTGTATTACTATAGCTTTGCAATAAGTTTTAAAGTCAGGAAGTGTGTTTTCCAGGGTTTTTTTTTTTTTTTCTTTTTTCTTTTTTTGGTACCAGGAATTAAACTCATGACCTGGTACTTGCCAGGTGGGCACTGTGCTGCTGAGCTATATCCCTGGCCTTCCAGTTTTGTTTACTATTATTTTAACTATTCAGAGGCCCTTGAGACTCAATATGAATTTCAGTATGAATTTTTCTGTTCCTGCAACAAATGTCACTGGGATTTTATATAGGGACTGCATTGAATTTGTTGATGACTTCTGAGTGGTGGTATTGATATCTAAACAATATTGTTTTTCAACACATGAACATCTCACCTCATACCATTTACTTATGTGTTCTATATTTTTTTCAGCAGTGTTTTGCAATTTTTACTGAAAAAATCTTTCACCTTCTTAATGATGTTAATTCCTACAAATTTCATTCTATATTATCTATTATAATTGCATTATTTTCTTAATTTCTGTTTTATATTGTTCATTCTCAGTGTATAGAAATACGATTAATTTTTGCATGCTAATTTTGTATCTTGCTAAATTTATTAGTTCTAACAGTTTTTTAATGTGTGGACTCTAGTTTTTTTTTTTCCATAAGATCATATTATTTGCAAATAGGCAATATTACCTTTTCTTTTATAACTTAGATGGCTTTCATTTCTTTTTTTAATCTAATTTATTTCTATTATTATTATTATTATTGTTATTGTTATTTTTCTTGGTACCAGGAATCAAACTTACAACCTTGTGCTTGCCAGGCAGGCACTTGTGCTGCTAAGCTATATCCTCGGCTCTTCTAGTATTATTTTTAATGGAAGTGGTAAAGGTGGGCAATTTTGCTTTGCTCCTTATCAAAGAGGAAATATTTTCAGCCTTTTCTGGAGAACATGTTTGCTGTGGGCTTTTCATATATGGCTTTTTATTAACTTTAATTTCTTTCTTTGTTGTTGTTTTTTTGTTTTTGTTTTTGTTTTTTTCTTGCAGCTGCCTCTGTCGTTGGAAGCATACTGAGGTACAAACATAAGGTCTTTCCAAGTTTTTCTGAGGCTACATTTTTTCCTTGGGTAGTTTTCCAATCTTTTTAATACATATTGTGGCTATTTTCAAATGTCCTAGTCATTAAAAGTCTAGCTCCTAGAAGTGGAAAAAAGGAAAAATGAAGGGGGGAAAAGTACCGACACTTTAAATGTCCTGGAAGTCACTTTATCCCAAGGTGGTAGGCTTGCAACAAGAGCCAGCTGTCAGAATACACATCCCTGACATTTGGATGAGGTTTTTTTTTTTTTTTTTTTTTTTGGTCTTTTTGAGACAGGGTCTTGCTATGCAGCACAGGCTGTCCTGGAGCTCACTTTGTAGCCCAGGCTGGTTTTAAACTTGCAATGATACTCCTGCCTCAGCCTCCCGAGTACTGGAATTACAGGCGGAGGATGAGTTTCTTAATGTCTACCCTAATTCCTACAGTCTATGTCCAAGCTACCTCTGGAACATGTGCTCAACTTGTGCCATGGCATTGAAGGGCTACGGAAGGGTAGCTACTACCAGGCTAAAAGCTGAAACTGATCCAAATTAATTGAAATTTACTACCCAAATCTTCCCCTGAATAGACTCTAGAATTGCAAAATAGTTACATCAGATGGATTCTACCAGTCCAACTGTGTAGCATGACAAACTGATTCATGGCGCCTCCTATTCCATAATCTTCATGGAATATTCTATTCATTTACATCTTAATTTAACTTACATAACTGATTTATGAAAGAGGAATGGTTATTCATATTTTATGCATGAATAAATTAAGGCTCAGAAAGGTCAGTATGTTACACAACTTACACATAATAAAGCTGAAATTTGAATCAAAACCTGGCTCACTCCAAAGCCATACTCTTCACCACTTTACCAGTGCTCTGCAGACTTTAATGTGCACACAGATCACCTGGCAATTTGTAAGACTGTGGACTCCGATTCAGCTGGTTCAAGGTTCTCCTTTTCTGATGAGCTCCCAGGTGATGCAATCCTTTTTGTCATTGCTACTTTGAGTATTAAATCATACAACACACACCGTCTTTCAGGTCAAAGAGGCCAAAAGAGATAACGAGAGAATTAAATAGCTTATCTTCTTAATGCTCTCCTCTCCCTTTTAGGGTCCCTCTTTCTATTTTTCTCATTAGACCTGTTCACCTATACTCTACACTGCTCATAGTTACTCAGGAGTCCGCTCTGTTTTGCTACCTCAGGCTTCCGGCCATAGCGATTCCCTACAGCCTTTCTGCTTCCCCTTCCAGCAACAATACAAGTATTTGATGTTCCTCTTCCATAACAATGAGCACTTCCAATGCATGTATCTTGGTTTCTAAATACTACTCTTCAGTATAAAGAACCAGGACTCCTTAGAGAAATTGTTGGTTTACAGAGTGAACCAGGCAAAACACAAGATGGACCTGGAATATTTTGTGATATCAGGAAATAAAGACATGCTTGAAAAAGGATGAGGAAAAAGGTATTAAAAGGACACAGGAGCCCACCTGATGGAGCTCCAAATGGCTCCAGTCATTTGAATAACAAAATAAATAATTACAATGCTGTATTATAACTTGTGTAATGAAATAAATGTAAGTACATATTTTGGTAAACAAATAATTTAATAAGTAAACAATGAGGGAAGAAGAGCACCTCTTCCTTCCAGAAGAATTCTAACTAGTAATACAGAAGAATTAGAAGTAGAAAATTACAATTAGGCAAACATCATAATGATTATTATAGGAAAGATACACCAATGGTTACTAAAATCAATTGGTCTAAATTTGAGGAGAAATAACATATTTGCATCATTTGCAAATGTCTTCTCCAACACTTTATAATTTAATGAAAAGAAAAAAGAGTCAACATGATGAAGGAGAAATGTGGCTCTGAACAAATTTAAATTGGATCAGAACCTTCACTAGGAATAAGAGACATTTATCACCTCTTCCTTGGTATTCTTACTAGAAATACACCACCTAAATCAATTATGAGAAAGCATGAGGTAAACTTAAATTGAGAAGCATTGTATAAAGTAACTGGCCGGTACACTTCAAGTTGTAGTTATAAGAGACAAGACTGAGGAGCAGCCACAGATGGAGGCAACTATGGAGATATAACAATCAAATGCAATGCAGCATTTTGAATTGGATCCTGAAACACAAAAAGGACATTTGTGGAAAAACTGGTGACATTCAAGAAAATTGTATAGTTTCTTTAATAGTATAATACCAATGTTAATGCCCTTGTTCTGAAAATTGTACTCTGGTTATATAAGACATTGAAGAGAGGTAAAGGGTGTGTGTACTCTTTTCTCAACTTTTTTCTAGATCTAAAATTATTTCAAAATAAAGGGCTAAAAAAATGCACTTAGTGTTCCTTATCTTAAGGCCTTGTTAATCACAGCTACCATGTTCTTGCATTTTAATACTGACAGACTACAAAGTTAGAGCTCTGATAACAGCTCCGTGTACATTTTAGCCCAGTTCCCAGCTTTTATTAGTTGTGTGCATGTGAGTATTTCAGAGAGGTTTCATAGCTACAGATGTGGAAAGGCAAGCGATGAGATCACTCTGGGCTGGATATAATGCATCAGTTTCTCATGCTGGTTTCTTTCTTCCTAGGCGATAGAAGACAGAGCTTACAAATAAAAATGAGAACAAGGCATTATTCGTACAACTGGTGTGCTTCTGAAGAAAACACCTCAAAATGGAAAATTTGAAAATTAAATAATATGTAGAAATTCTCCACTTCATTGTTTGTCAAGTTACTTTTTTTTTATCTATAACTGCAATACTTTTGAAGAAACGAGCTGAGAAGCTATGCACAGTACATGAAACAGAAGTCATAAAGAAGATTCATTTTGTTGCAATATTTGCCAAAAAATGGCATCCAATAAAAATTCTCCAGACACATATTTATCATTTGCAGTAAAGTTCAGTGAAATTTGATTTATGTAAAATAATTATAGCGATTTATAATTTTACCTTGGGAAGTAAATGAATCACAGAACCATTATTTACATGTCCTGAAAAGGTTCACTAGATTTGCAGACCAGTACGATTAGCTCTCATAACACTGTGTGTTTTGTGAATTCATATTTTTGCAATATAAATTTTCTTTTTCTTTCTTTCTTTTTTTCTTTTCTTTTCTTTTCTTTTCTTTTCTTTTTTTTCTTGGTACAGGGGATTGAACTCACGACTTTGCACTTGTCAGGCAGGTGCTTGGGCCGCTGAGCTAAAACCCCGGTCCAATATAAATTTTCTTAACATGGGAAATTTTCCTGTATAATTTCTACAATATTTTTCTGAGATACATTTATGTATCTCATCTAAATTCATCTCCCTCTAGGATATTCCTGTGAGGTAAAGTGGGACAGGACCTATTACTCCTATCGTGTGGGTATAGACTGAGGAGGGATGGGATAGTTTGCATGAAAGCACCAAAAATATTTAATATCAAATAAAGACAACATAGATAAACTCTTTCCATCAGGCACCATTATCTACAACTCAAAGGACTGCTTGTTCTTGGCCAAATACTTTAGTTGGTCCCATTATAACTCAAAGGAGATAAATGAAGGGTAAGAGCAGAAGACCTAAGGTAACATCCGATCGCTTGTGACTTAAGAATCATGGGTGTCACTTACCAAGCAGAGAGGAATACAGTCTCATCATTGAAAAGGCAAGGTGGATGGGGGATGACTGGACCACAAATTTACAATGAAGGCGAATAAAGTCCAGGCAGGGCTGGACAAGCCACATGAACATGTCATTGACCTGAGAAGAGAAAGCTACATGAGGGTTACGGACATTATCAAAAAGGGAGCTGAAGATTGAGAGCTGGGTCCCCTCTCAGCAGGCTGGAGATGCTGGCAGAGTGGTCATGTCTTCTGAGCACAGGTGCACTGGGGAAAGCTCATAATCACCCAGCACCCTGCCCTAGCCTCCTCCCTAGTGACCCCAAGACTGTGCAGCTCACAGGCCATGTTCACTCAGGTTTCCCATCCTCTTTCCACTGCCCAGAGATGGATACTCAGAGAAACCTGGGTACAGGATGTATGAAGTAGGTTTGGGAGCCAGCTACTATATCTACTTGCTTGGAATTCCAAGCAACTGATTTACAGATGACTGTTAGAGATTTACAAGGCATGACCCCCTGTATAAAATGGCCATAGGAAACTCAGAGCTAAATTTTGGGCTCATTTTCAGTAATTCACCATATATATTATATATATACATATATACATAATATATCATATATATATATATAATTATCTGGGTACATAATGATTCTTGTCTCTGCTCCTCACTCAATTTCATTTTGCTTTCTTTCTTTTTAATTTCATTTTTTAAAAACAATTTGACTAGTTTTTCTATTATTTTAGTGCACCTTTTTTTTAAAAAAAACTTTTGTTATATTTTGTGACTTTCACTCTATGCTGTATTAAGGTGGATGAGGAAGGAGAAACTGTACCACCTTATCCAACCACATGAAGAAGAAAACTGGAAAAATGGTAGGCAGCCAGAAAACAAGATAACTGGGGATAGGCAGGGAATTCCCTGGCCCTTCTTGCTTCCTGGAATTATGAAGGTGAAGCCATCCCTAGAAAGTCTTTGAGATGAACAGGGAAATCGGGACGGAAGGGAAGGGTCCAGGTCTCACCAATTCTGTATGCTCCTCGGTAAGGTTGGAAGGGAGGGTGTCCATGTATGAATCTTTCAAGGGCTTCCAGCCGAGCTGATGGGGCTCCATGTAGATCATCCCACATCTGGGGAGTACGAATAGAATCGGTTTAGGTGCACTTTTATTTGTCGTTAATACTGGGTGATGTTTACTGTATGTCATACACTCCTTTAGGCCTTAATGAACCTTGGCAATAACCTTCATCTTACCATATGATGCCCCTTATCCTATTCCTTAGGATTTCCCCACCTGAGGTAAAACAACATCTTGAATCTTGATTTCTTTCCTTCTTATATAGTTTTATAGCATTTTACATGTTCCCAAAATGTATCTATATTTTAATTCTGATTATTTTCAACAATTTAAAAGAAGGTCTTATGCTCTAGGTACTATTTTGGGCTTACTTTTACATGCAAAGATTTAATCCTGAACATATTCACTAAACTTTATCCATATGGTTGTATGTGAGTGAAGCTCATTTGTGTTACATAAAGAGCATAACTATTATAAAATCCAACTACATTACACTTTATTAATTCACTATTGTTTAGGCTATTTTAAACCGTTATTGTCATGCTTCAATGAATATTCTTTATAGGTCTCCTATTATTCATAGACAAAAGTATTTTGGATATATACTGAGGAGCTGGGTCATGGGCAAATAAAGGTTGTACTTTAGGGGCTAACGTCAAACTCTCACTTGATTTTTTTGTTTGTTTGTTTTGTCTTTTTTTGAGACAGGGTCTCACTATGCAGTTCTGGCTGGCCTTGAGCTCACTTTGTAGCCCAGGTTGGTTTCGAACTCACAACAATCCTCCTGCCTCAGCCGCCCAAGTGTTGGGATTACAGGTGTGCACCACTATGTCTGGCTTCTCGCTTGTTTTTTAGATAGCCACTGATACTGTGAACTGAGGATTGACTTTATGACAAGTCTAAGTGAACAATTATGGGTGACTTGCTAGGGCTTGATCATATTTGTAGATTTTTAGAGCTTTCCCTCCTTCTATGGTTAGTGGGCCACACCTTCCATGAAGGAACCAGCATAGGCTGACTTACCTGCTCACAGTGGCTGGAGATGCCTGCTCTAAGTCAGCTGGCTCAAAGATCAGGCTCATCTTGGGACTCATCTGGATAATCTCTCCACTCATTAAACACAGCTGCCAAGTGTAAAGGGGTGGGGAGGCCACAGGTTAAATTCCAACTCCAAGTGAAAGATCTTAGTGAAGACAAAACTGGTTTGAATGAAGTCCACAAATATTTCTTGACCACCTATTGCATGCCAGGCATTGTTCTAAACACACAGGATAAAACAGACAAAAATCTCTGTCCTCTTGGGGTTTACATTCTGCTGGAGGAGACAGATGATAAGCCAAATATACAGTACATAAAGTAATGAAAATTGCCCCAGAGAAAAAGTAATGTAGAAGAGGGACTAGAGAATGCTGTTGTTGTTCAGTGAGTTGTAATATTAGGTAAGGAACAGGAAATCATTGAATTTCAATTTTAGATGAAAGATTGAGAAATAGTCATCACTCTATGAAGTTTTTTTGGTCCCTTCCTCTGTTTAATATAGAGACTAACTGTACAGCCTCATCCTGTTTTATTTGCTCAAGTTTCTCACAAAAGACTTCTTTTGTGAGATGATGAGCATTATTTTTCTTTTTGTTCAAAAGTATTTTTGAATTGTGGTGTTATGTTTCTAAGCAGAGGAAACTAAAGAAATTAAGAATTGTTACAAGTATGTGAGGTGATGGATCTGTTAATTAGCTTGATTGTAGTAATCACTTCACAATGTATGTGTATCTTAAAACATGATATTCTGCACCTTAAATGCATATGATTTTACTTGTAAACTATGCTTAGATTTTCGGAGTGACAAGAATGTCTCTATAAATCCTTTTTGAAATGGAATGAAAGACCACTGAAAGTCCTGGTGTTTGGCAGGCACATCTGTGTATAAACAGCTCAAACCCTTAGGTGAGCCTCAGAATATCTACTCAGAGTACCACTTGCCTTTTGCCAACATGGACTTAAGACTGAGAATGTCACATTAGGAAACATGAAAATTTTCACTCTCAGACAGGAATGCTTCAGAAAAGAGGGTGTTGTATAAAGAACTTAGACTTTTAAGTCTTCATTTGTTGTTGGCGGTTCTTTCAGTCTGGTTCTCATTTTGTGTAGACAGAAAGCATAACAGTTGAAAACATGAGCATGAGAGCAGAAAGATTGGCTTTGAATCTATCTGTCTACCAGGTAGTGTTCTTAGAGTGATGTGCTCTCTGTGCCTCAATTTTCTCATCTATAAAATGGATATGACAATACTGACCTCCTAGGACTGCTTATAGATGGGATAATGAGTGAGAATTATTTAGCCTGGTGAGGGATATAATAAGTGCTCCATAAAAGAAAGCAGATGCTATCACTAATTTCTTGCTAGCTCTGCTGCTTTTCTTTTTTAAAATCTAAATTTGTACAAAACTCATTTCTTTATTTTATCCAGCATAACTGACACCAGCTAGAGTTTCATAAATAATCTTACTTAGTATTAACAGAATATGAGAATAATTATTATAAATATAAAAAACACTGAATATTGTAAACATGTACCAACAAAACCCAAAAATTTGTATTTCTAAATGTAAATGGTGTATTCCTAGTAAAGGCAAGTATGTTCCAAGGAAAAACCACTGAAACAAATTTACAAAATTAAAAGTCCATACAGATCCAGTTACCTGTTCCTAGGTTCCTACTGCCTTCCCACTAACTATAGCCTTGCAAACCAAGGAGCTGTTTCTCTTTAACTCTCTACTAACCACTCATTTCAATAAAAGGGTTTATACTTCACCCAGGAAAAATTTATAGACTAGTAGTTACCTTTTTGTTATCATCCAGAACAGTATTCATATTTTCAATCCAAACAGCATCCACTGGTCCATCAAATATAATCCACTTGCGGTCATCAGACGTCGAAGACGCTTGCTCCCGGAAAGCATTGGCTAGGACGCCATCGGTCCACTCGTGGCTCACTGGGTCAAAGCATCCATACAGTTGCCCCATTGTGATAGCCTTGGGATTGATGATCTTGTACTCCACAGCAAACTCCTCCATCTGATTGGCTGGGTGAGAAGGCCCAACACATGTCATTTATAAAGGCTCTGGTGAGACCAAAATGTTAGCGAAGAGATACCATCCCAAAGACCAACCACTCTTTGCTAATATGTGATCCAAGGAGAGTCTTTATAAAATATGTGTTCAGTCTTCATAAGCCCTGGGGTAGCTAGGTAGATTATATCTTAAATTGTTGGGTTATTATAGTCATTAGTTTTTCACTTTCTTCTGACTCTGATTTCCAACAGAGCAAATGTGTTGGTTAGAACTAGGACTAAAGAAATCTGATGGGACTTAAAAGAACCCGAATGTTAAAGAAAAGAGATGTCAAACTGGAAGTATCCCTCAGCGGTGGAACACTAGGTTTCACATATGAGGTCTTTGATTTGGTCTTTACTATCACATATGCGTACACACACGCACACACACACACACACACACACACACACAATCAGAAGGAAAGAAAATAGATGACTCTCTTGTCAGCCCCCTCTATGTACCTGGCTGTCATAGTCTCTAAGAACCTTAGCTTTGGTTTGGGATAATGAAACATCAGATAGGTAAAAAGACTCTGGAAAATGATGGGTATTTTCTCTATTTGAAGTTTAGTCCTTGAAATCCTTTTCTTAACTGCTTGGTAAGTGTCATTTGTCCCTTGAGAAGCACATATTTGGGCTAATGGATGGCACAGCACCACGTTTAATAGCAGAAAATAATGACACTTTGACATGATTCTTCAAAGTTAGAGAAGGTTGGAGTACATGAACCATACACTAAATAAAGAATGATTGCTGCAGAATTCTGACAGTGATTTAGTTTTTTCTTCATTTAAATTCTGAAAGTATAGTCAAATGCCAAAATTATTTTATGCTTAAATTTGAAATGATAAAATTATCTATTAAGATTGTTAGTCCCCAAAACAAAATCTCAAAAACTCTAGGGCAATTTAATAATCAAAGGTCATTAGAAAACAATTTTAAGCAAAGTACTTGAAGTGATTATGCAAGCACATGCACAACATGGGATTGCTTTTCAAAACTATAGGTTTGCATATTGTACTGAAATAAACAAGCAAATAAGGAATCCCAAAACTGTTTCTTTGGCCATAAACGTAGCTTTCATTTGTTGGGCATTACTGTGCTAAGCTATTTACCTGCAGAGTCTCATTTAATGCTCACAACAATCCCTATTTACAGCTGGGAAAACAAGGATAAGAGAGGGCTAGTTATTTGCCCAAGTTTGAGTCTGATTCAGAAGTATGAGTTCTTATCCTCAACCCTAAAAGGAAAGGAGGAAGGGAGGCAGGGATAGAGGGAAAAAGGGAAAAAGGAAATGGAAGAAAGGAAAAATGAAGAGAAGAATGGATGGGAAAAAAAAAAAGAAAGAGAGGGAAGGGGAGAGAAGGCAAAGGAAGGGAAGGGAAAAGAAGGCAAAGGGAGGGGAGAGGAGTGGAGGGGAGGAGAGGGAAGAGAAGGGGAGGGAAAGGAAGAGATCATGCCATGGTTTGCTTTTGGACTAATTTTATTTAGGCCAATGATAGGGTTTTCCTTCTCACTGAGGAACTGTTGTAGAAACCTCTGTTCAGCATTTGAGAATTTCCTCCAACCTTAATGTCATGCATATAAGTGCTTTGTTAGAAACCGCTCATGCCCCCACCCTTTACTGTCTGCCTGCAGATATCTGTGCCATGTTCTATTTCTAGTTCTGACATCATGATCCAGGGCTGGCAAAACTCACAGCCTGGCATTATCTTCACGGAGCCAGCTGACTGAGCAGGGAATCCTGTCTTCCCTGGAAGCCAGAGATGTGAGATTTACCTGCATGTAAATCACCCAGAGCTGCAGCTAATACTTTATAAGCAGATGTCTTGCCTCCCATGGGGTCTCCGACAATCATATAGCCATGTCTTACCAGCATCATCTCATAGATCTGGGAAGAGATATCATAGAAATTAATCGCTGCAAACCTCTCCATACTGCAAGTTAGAAGTCAATGAAGAAATGAGGGGTTGAAATGGAATTTTGACAGACACTTCTAACCTTGGTGAACTTTACTCATTTAGTGATCTATTGTTTAAATATCTCTTGGATAAATGTATGTGTGTCTCAGATTATTTAAGAGATGGAAGATGCTATTTTTTCTTCACCTAACTATGTGCTAAGTATCAAGTGGTTATCCAACCATGTGGTTAATCTGCTGGGTATCATTAACCACCTTCCACAGATAAGCACACTGAGCCCGAGCTTACCCAGGCTTCTCAGTGACGGAGCAAGGATTTGGACATGGGGCCTTCGGACTTCAATTTTTCTACTCTTTTCATTACACCATTGCCATTTTCTTTTTATAACTTTTTAACTGACACATAATATTTGTACATATTTAGGAGGTATGATATGATACTCAATATGTAACGATCAAATCAGGATAATTATAATTAGCATTTTCATAACCTCAAACATTTATCATTTCTATGATCTTTTTAGAATTAGAGAGTATAATGATGTCACTAGAGGTTAGGAAAGGTAGAAGAAAAGGGGGATAGAGAGAGATTAGATTACTGATACCAAAAAAACAGGAGGAATTATTTCTGGTGTTCTACAGCACAGTATGGCAACTATGATCCACAATAATGGGAATCAAACTCAGGACCTTGCACTTGCCAGGCAGGTACTTATACTGCTGAGCTATATTCCCAGGCCCCACATCAATTTCTTATAATGCCATTTACTTCTTAAAAGGAAAAGAAAGCGACGATTTAAGCAACCACATTTTTATTGGAAATATCCACTCTAGAGGCCTAAAACTGCTGTTCTGACTTGATTGGAACTCTCAGTAGATGAAAATGCATTTTCTAAATCAAGCTCCATGCTGAAAGATACTAACAACAGTCCATGTAGTTTTAGTCCTTACCCTTGAGAACTTGTCATGTGGAAGCCCATTTCATGAATTTTCAGATTATTCCTTTTTGTCTGCGATAAGTAACCCATCATAGCTGAAACAAATGCTTTGCCTACTTATATTTATGTGAAACTTTGTGCTATGCCTTTAAATTGTGAGATCTTCAGGGAAATAAATCTTCTAAAGAACAAATTCTTATTTCTCACCTTGGATGTGAGCAATAAGGAGGGTCTAAATGAAAGCAGTGACAGTGGAGGTAGTAGAGAAAGGGTCATATGTCATTCAGCAAATCTTTAAGCATCTACTCTGTGCTAGGACACTGGTCTAGGTGCTGGAAACAGAGCACAGAAAGAACAACAAATCCCCAACCATTAAGGTTTGAAAGATGTTTCAGACTGAATAGAGGTGAATGGAGTTGACTATGTATCAAAAATGAGAGGAAGGCAGCAGTGACTCAATACCCTCTCCACTTCCTTTTTTCATATCCTGAAATGAACTATCATAACATCAGCATACAAAAGGACAGGTAGTTTCAGGTATCTTGTTTTTAAAAATATTAGCTTGTTTTTGAAAATCAGAACTGACCTGTATAAAAATTTATCTGTAGGTCTGCAAATGTCTTTATAATACATGAAAAAGATAGCTGGCTAGATGAATGGATAGGTGAACAAATGGTTGAATGGATGGGTGACTAGATGGATGGGTGAGTAGATGAATGGATGGGTGAAAGAATGGATAAGTGGGCGATAAAGCAAATACTATAAAATGTGAATTGTAAAATCTAGGTAGTGGATACATAGATATACTCTTTTTAATTTGGTCATATTTTCTGCATGTTTAAAATATTTCATAACAAAATACTGGAAATAAAAGCTGATGCCTAGTTAAAGGGTAGTCAGTCTGTAACTTTCAGCAAATAAACTGGGGTTCAGCATTAGGTTAAATGAAGTATATAAAAAATTGACTTACTTGGATACACACACATATATATATACACATATATTACATACATAAAATTATTTTTACCATAAGGCAGTCAGATCTCAGATTCTGGGGCACTGGGTTCAACCTTGACCTTTACTATAACTAACAGGATGACTTTGTGAAATAGCAATGTTGATGACAAAGGTATAAGAGGGATGACAATGGTATAGTATCAAGGACTACATTTAGCCTTTTCCATATCTATTCTCTTAAAATTATGGGTAAGGTTTTATTCCCTACACTTTACAGAGGAGAAAACTGAGGCTCAGAGAGGATAAATTAATTTACTCCAAATCTTACAGCAAAATACTCATGGGAGTGAGGTTTGAACCTAGGCCTGTATTAAACCCAAAGCTTTTCCCTCTCTGGACCAAGTGTCATTTTAAAGGTTAGGCCAGATGGGTCACTTGGTCTGTGGTTCTGTAAAAACGTTACCATACACTTGGGATCTATTTCATTCAATTTATCTCTATTTCCCATAGAAAGGAATCCTAATGAGTGAACACTGAGGTGAGCATAAAGCTTCATGGAGTTTGTACAAGAGCAAGACTATAGAGAAATTTGTGATTTCCAAGCCCAATATCCCTTCTGTTGTCTCTTGATAATAGCACCCTGATTTCCCCAAGGAGCAAGTACCTTTGGGATGGGGCTGGCATGGGAGGGGGGATGACTCTATCTCTACTTCATTATGGTTCAAGTCTTCTCTCTGTAATTGGCTCAGAGATGGTCACGTGACTTTACCTGACCATTCAAAGCTAACGCTGACACTTTTTCTGGAGCCACTTTGAAAGGAATGTTCTTTTTTTCTTCTGGGATTGCACCTCAGAAACTGTAAGCCTGAGGATACTGGAGGAAGGAGTGGGTACTGGAGAGTGAAGTTTTACTACAGAGGGAGGCAGCACTCAGAAATGATGAGAGGTAGATTCCTGAAGACATTATCAAAAAACCTGGATCCTGCTATGCCTGAGGATAGCAATATATCCTTGCACTTTTAAAATCAGGTAACTAAATTCCTTTTTGTTGATTAAGGCAATTCAAGTTGAATTTCTACCACTTGGAATGGAGACAGTCCTGACTGATTCAAAGTTCAGTGCCCCAAGAGGCTTTGCTTCATTCTCAAATTAAAAAAGAAACCCTAAGGAAGATAGTTATAGGAGCAATGTTGGATTTTAAATTTCAGCTCCTAACCTGGAGGGCAGACTGGCTGGAGGAGAGTGAGTCTGCACTCTGTAACCCTCCACTGCATCCTGGAGGGTAGACTGGCTGGAAGAGTGTAAGACTGGCAGGATCCCCAAGACCCAGGGCAACAGCCCAGTGCACACATGCACGCACACCTCTGGAGAGTGAAGTAATTGGCGAGGCTAGTAACATGGAAGTGTCTGAAGCAGTTGCAAGGAGACAGCAGTTGGACTTGACTGACAGAAGACCAGTCTCAGCCACCACATCCAGAGGCCAAGATCAGATCCATACCCAGCACACCTCTGGGATGTAATATGAACATTATCACAGAACTGTAAACACCAGAAGAAGAAACTGAACACCCTAATGAGCCCATCAGCCACCAGCAGGGACCAGTAGCCAGCACCAGTGAGGAGAACCAGCCAGCCAAGCTCCCATGCACCTGTCGCCATTGGGGGAGCCTCGATGTAGCTGTGTGTGTCTGGAGAAGCCAGCCCTGCACCCTATCACCTCCCCAGGAACCTAGGATAGGAGAAACCCAGGTGTCTGACCCATTCTCCTACACTGAGGATGGGCAGCCAATGCGGGAAGCACCTGGGAGCTCACAACTGGCTCATTTGGGGGAACCCAGGAAAATATCAAGATAAAGGAGCAAAAGGCAATCTCAGACCTCCAGCCCACACAGAACAAGTCTGGGAGATAAGAGACATGGAAGAAAATGGAAGTCACACACCTGAAATCTCAGAGGATAGCAACTGAAGTAAAGAAACAACTTCATGAGGCTGTAAAAGTAATCAGATCAGAAATAATATCTCAGATAAAAGAAAAAATGACAAACAATGAAAGAAATGCTGAGCATACGTAAAGAAGACATAGATAAAAAAAGAAAAACATGAGAAAATGATGGAAACCTTGAATGAACAATACAAGAAAGAACTACAATGCATGAAATAGATTCAAAGAGGTATCCAGGAAATTTAAAACTCCATTAAAAGCTAGCAAAACCACTTGAAAGAAACTGAAGATAGACTTTCAAATCTTGAAGATAGGATTACAGTTAGTGATTGCAAAAGGAAAGATCTCTTGAAAATAACAAGAACCCAGGAAATAACAATTATATGGCTGCAAGACAATGCAAAGAAAAATAATCTAAGAGTGACAGGTGTCAGCAAAAAAGCAGGAGGGATCAACACAAATGACATAAAAACACTATTTACAGAAGTAATAGCAGAGAACTTCCCAAGCATGGGCAAAGGATCTGACATATACATAAGTGAGGCATACAGAACTCCAACTAGCCTTAACCAAAATAAATCTGCACCCAGACATATAATAATCAAGATTCCAGAAATTCAGCTTAAGAACAGACTATTAAAGGGTGTTAGAGAAAAGAAACAAATCACCTATAAAGGAAAACCCATCAGAATCACAGCAGACTTCTCAACACAAACCATTGAGTCAAGGAGAGCTTGGAGTGAAGTGTTTGAAGTCCTGAAAGAAAACAACTTCCAGCCCAGACTGATGTACCCTGCAAAATCATCTTTCAAAATTAATGGAGAAATAAGATACTTTCATGACAAAGAACAACCGAAGGAATTCAGGACCACCAAACCAACCCTATAAAGAGTGCTGAAGGATATTCTAGAAAGAGATGAACAGGATCATGATTCCAGGAACAGTAGTAGAGGGGGATCACCAAGCAGGGCAGGCAGTTGAATAGTAGGGAAAAGCAGGGGACTAATGGCAGGAGGAGAGCCTGGTAGAGATGTGCCAGTGCATGGCAATCATAACTATTAATGTAGATGGCCTCAATTCACCAATAAAAAGAAACGGGCAGAGTAGATCAGGAGACAGAATCCATCAATATGCTGTATACAAGAAACACATTTTACTTGAAAGAAAATTCATGGGCTGAAGGTCAGAGGAGACAAGAAAATGCTCCATGTGATGGGGACCCAGAAAAAACCAGGGGTAGCTTGCCTATCAACTACGAAATAGACAGGAAAGATTTGACATTTTTATACAATGGAAAACTACTCAGCTATAATGAAGGATAACCTTGAGGCTCTTACAGGTAAATGAATACAACTTGAGATCATGCTCATTAGTGAAATGGTTTGAACTCACATTGGATGAACATTGTGTTGTCTTTTTGGTATAAAAAACTGAAGGAATTAGTGGGATCCAAAATGTACAACAGATATTATGAAGGTGAAAGGGGAGAAAATGTCTACAAAGGGAAGATGGTAGCCATTGTTAATTTTCTGTTACCTTGTTTTGAAGTTCTGTATCATTTTCATTGTTTGGTTTGGTTTGGTTTTATTCTGTTTTGTTTTATTCCATTATGTCCGATGGTGCGGGCTGCTATTTTGAAGATAACAAGATATATTGTGGTAACCATTGTTGATTTCCAATTATCTTGTTTTGAAGTCTTGTATCACTTTCATTGTTTTGGTTTGATGGGTTTTATTGTGTTCTATTTTGTTTGATTTTATTATGTCTTTTGGTATGTGCAACTATTTTGAAGATAACATGAGGCATTATAGGTGCCATTGTTGATTTTCTATTGTATTGTTTTGAAGTCCTGTGTCACTCTCATTGTTTTGTTTTGATTGGCTTTATTCTGTTTTATTTTGTTTGGTTTTATTGTCTTTAAAATAAAATTTTAAAAAATTTCAGCTTCTAGGGCTGGGGATGTAACTCAGTGTCACAGTGCCTGTCTGGCAAGCACAAGGTCATGAGTTTGATTTCTGGTACCAAAAATAAATAAGTAAATAAATAAACAAATAAAAAATTTTAAAAATTTCATCTGCTAGGAACAAAACTGGAGGCAGAAGAGATTATCAAGTGGTCATTTAGCTTCATCTTTACTCAAGCACCTCTGATTGCTGTCGGTCCAGTCCAATTTTCCCTGTGTCTTCCTAGTTCCTGATTCTAGCAGACAGTAAAACAGGCACATTCCCACATAGATACAAGGAACCAACCTGGATAATTTTCCCAATAAACCAAGGTACTGCCTGGAGTTTCATCTTTTTGATATTATCGTTCAATACTTCCAAAAAAACTTCATAGTCTGGCTTTGGAAGAACAACCCCAGGAAACAAATCTGATATAATTCCCTGTTAACAAGATAAAAGAAATAAAGGATGAAGTATCAGCTACATAATCTCAATTTTTTCCTAAAACAAGATCTCTAGACAGCAGAAATGTTTGAAAACTCCCAAAGTTCATTTGCCTGCGTCAAAACTCATCTAAAATTGTAAATGTCAACATTGTCTATTAATCTTACTTTCCCTCCCAAATAATTTTAAAAATCAGCAAATATTTAATGAGTAGTATCTTCTATTCACTGTAATAAGGATGAATAAGGTAGTCATGGTTACTGCCTTCATGGAGCTCACAGCCTGGTAGGGAAGATAGTTATTAAATCAATTAGGGAAATTACATAGGATAAAACACACACCTGAACTCAACAGCAAATATTGTTTTATTAGTAATACCATTTTTAAAATTAAAATTGGGAACTAGACATGGATGTTTGTTATTACCATTATCATTTAACATCTGGAGGGAGAGAATGAGGCCACAGAGAAGGTGGTGGGAATGAGAGAGGACAGGTTGTCAGACGGTGGAAGAAGATAAGTAGAGTGTCAAATAAAACATTTTATCTTCAGCAGCTGAGCCTACATCTTTGACTAGGATCTCAAGCCACTGCATACCTCAAACAGAGGGACATCTTGAGCTAAGAACTTGGCCAGGTTGACATCAAGCAAAGCCCGTAGCAGCAAGACACTTTCATTCTCCTGGGGGTACTTGAGCTTCAGGTTGCCGGCAGCTGTGAGCACAGACTTGACAGCCCGCATGCCATAGTCATAGTGATGCTGGGAGGACAGTTGCTCAGAGCACAGGCGGTATGTCGCCACAATCTTCTGGGCAAGACTAGGAGGAGGGCAAAGACATGGCTACAGATCCTTGTCTCTGTGTCTTCAGAAACTAGGCTTGCCCACAGACTTGATGGACAGGCCATATCATTTGAAAGTCTTTTAACAGAATTACCATAATAAATCAAGGAAACATAATTCTCTTTCAAAGTTAGTATTAAAAAGTACCCATATATGTATACCAGGTAGTGTGCATAAAGTAACATTATATACTCTCATATATATATATATATATATATATGAATGAATGGATGTGCACATGAGTGCATACACACGCATTGGGGAGAATCCATCAAACTAATAATAATGTTAATCCCTGGAGAGTGGGACTAAGGGTTACAGAAGGGAAACTCATTTTTTTCACCTCTGTAACACTGTAATTTGGTCAATGTCTGCTTCCCTTTTTTAAGAAAACCAATTCAAAATGTAATATACTCAGCACATAACATGTATACTTATGTGTATGGCCATTTCCTAATTTTCCTGAACGCACAGCTGGCCCACACTTCCACGCTTCACATACAGTTCAGATAGGCCACAGTACTACATTCTAGACAGTGGAATGTGAATGAGAGTGACATATGCCACATCTGGGGCTGGACCATTAAAATCTCCATGAGGTTCTCCATCCCTTATATTTTAGGTATGACTTGTAAGTGTTCTGGAACCATACTCTGGGGTAGAACCACTTCTAATCACAAACATCTGTTTTGGGTTTTTAAGGAGTAAAAAATAAACTCTTATCATGCCAAGTTGTTGAAGTGTGGGAATTAGGTTTAGTCTATTTTTTTCTTTTATTCATTTTGATACAGAGTCTCACTATGCTGTTCAGGTTGGCCTTGAGTTCACTTTGTAGCCCAGGCTGGCCTCCAACTCACAGTGATCATTCTGCCTCAACCTCCTGAGTGCTGGGATTACAGGTGTGCACTACCACACACGCCTAGGATCAGGTTTATTCTAAATAATGTATTAATATATATTTCTGTTAGGGAGACCCTTTTACAAAACCAACTGACTTTAAAAACAAAGACTTTGTGTTTCTCACCAGCATCAACATAGGGCTAAGCTTTATGTAGCTGTCTGAGTAAAGGTTTGAAAATTAAATAGATAAAAGAAATGAATGGGCAACTCAATGTAATGCAGGCCTTCCACAGAAAAAATAAACTGAAGCTCATCTAATGGAGGAAACCTCTTGGCCTAGGAAGGGTAATACATTCAACTGAGAATTTCTGCAGCCCCTTGAATGACAAACAAGATATCCATTTACTCATGTGCGTAGACGTCTATTGTGTCCCCTACCCTATCAGTTGATTATGGCAAAGACAGCGTAAAATAAAAGTGTAAAATTTGCAACAGATCCATTAAAATCACTTCAATGATTATTCAGACCTCTTCATACACGTGTTGTGTGTGCAGATATACACAAAAAGATGATGTGTGTGTGTATGTGTGTGTGTGTGTGTGTGTGTGTGTGTTGGAGAACTGGGTAATACTCAATTACCCACTTGACTTGAAGTAAGTGTTATTTATATTGAAAACAATTTAATTAAACTAAAATTAATCAGATGTAAATTTTTTCTTTTCAACTTTGAAAGAATTTCATGTTGCATAGTTTTTTCTTTAGCCATGTAGCAATTAAGGGTGTGTTACATGTTACAGTGAGGGATGGGGAGGATGTGAGTGGGGCTTTCTTCAATGAAGTCTGAGTGAGAGAGAGGCCCTTTCTTGGGTATGTAATCAGCACAAAGTCAAGGTTACTGTTTTCAGATCAGCCAGCGGTAGGAAGCAAGTTGCTCAAGTTTTTCTCTTTTCTTCTAATGGGCAACTCACCTTGAATCCAACACACAAAAATCCACTCTTTAAAGGCTTTTATAACTCATCAGAAAATCAGTATAATATACCTTCTGGAGTCCAGGAACCCCATAGAATAGAGGGAGATCTCTCCAATGAGGGCATAATCTGGTACCATCATGGCTACTGTCCGGAATAAGGCCTAGAAAGGAAATAATCAATCAGAACCCGAACACCTACAGTGACTGTTGAAATCTGGGATGTATGGAGCATCCTACAGAGGCAAAGGAAAGTAATATGATCATTTAGGCCATTCCAGTGACAATTAAGAAAAGGAGCACCAGCAACTAAGTTAATGCAGAGGGACTGTTTTCAATAGATAACTTTCCCACTGATCCTGTTCAAGTATATGCTATTACAGGAGTCTTTTGATGGCTGCATGGAAGGCCTTAAGTGTTAGTATCCCAATACCTCCTTCTCCTTTGTCAAAATGAGGACATCTCATTCACCTTAGGAGCTTCCCAGGGTTAAATATAGACATCAAAAGTCATTTAGCAACAAAAGACCATTATGCACCAAAAGAATCTCAAGTCAGACAGATCTTAATTTGACCAAATTCTACTCTGGCACTCACTGCCTTATGCTGACCTAGAGGGGAGGAGCACTTGATGGATTTCCTGACTTCTTTTTATTCTTGTAAAGAACAGTGGTCTAGTTGAATAAGGTTCCAGGGTAATCAGAATGCACCTCTAGCAGGTGGAGTATCAGGTGCTAAAGTCAGTCAAGGTGGCTGTGTCTCATCACTTTTACCCAAGGGGACAGAGCAATACATTAATATAAAATCAATTGAGAAGCAGATCTAGAAGTCTGTCTCTGGTCACTCTTTTCATGTAGCTGGGTGTGTGCATAGGCAGGGGTGTTCTTTCCATAGAAGGAGACCTACTCATCTTATGTCCTTTGTATTTTTGCCTTCCAGGAAAGCATCATGCTAAAGTCAATTAGGGCCATTTTCTATGGCCTGATAGGCCCTCTCTTTCTTCTTCTTTAGAGAGAATTTCCTTCTTCTACTGGCAGCAGGACCAGTGCCTATTGCCTGGGTTGTAGCTCAGAGGAGATCTGCAACAGGCACTGAGGACAAATATGCACTCTTGTTATCTCTACAGTAGGTTGGGACAGTCTGTTTGGTTTGGAAACTACTTAGGGTTAAGCAGCTTCATAGTCAATGTGGAGGTCCTGGTGGTCCAGCCTAGGTTTGATAGAGTTCTCTGTATTGAAGGTTGATGCTGTCTTGTAAGTAGATCTACTTGGTGCTACAGTAACTTTTAAAAATTGAGCCAGGATCTAAAAATCAGATTTCATGTAATAATCAAAATTTCCTACTTCTCCTGGAAAAATGAGACTATCTGGTGGTTCCCACTTGACAATAGTAGGCTGGAACTAAGAATTGGCTGCTGCCTTTAAATGGGGCATTCATGAAAAGTCCTACTGTGCCTAGTTTGCTTTTCTGGTTCATATTGCCTATCTTTCCTACAGTGACTCTTCTTCTAGTGTTTACTGTTTTCTATTTGCCATCAATCATGATGCATGAATCCCTCTTTCTCCATGAGAGCTTTTTGGGAAGTGGCTGTGTTCTGGGGCCAAATACTAACTTTCTATCATCGGGACTTCACTATTACTTCTCACAGCAGGAAAAAATTGCCACCTTCCTACTGTTGGGCTTCTCTATGAGACCCTTGGGTAGAAACTTCTGACAGTTTCTATACTATCAAGTACACTAGGTATTTATACATATACATGCTCATTTACCTTGAGGTTGTCCGGAAGCTCAGCCCTGCCAGCATACCCAGGGTTCATGGTGATGAAGACAGCACAGGTTGGGTTCAGAGAGAGCTCAGTACCTTCAAAGATGAATGTCTTCAGCTTCCGGATAATGGCTTGTTGAATACTGAGTATCTGCTGGGCTACCACAGACAGTACCTCCACCTATGGTGAAAAGCCTGGCTGGTGTGAGCTCTACCAGGTTTCCCTGGCTTAGCAAAGAAAAAGCCCACTCACTTGAGAACCCAGACCTCCATACTTAAAAGTAGGAACATGAGTTTTTGGCAAAGAAAAGGAAAACTGGTGTGTGTGTGTGTGTGTGTGTGTGTGTGTGTGTGTGTATTTATAGTGTATGTAATCTTTGTTTCAACACTGAGCATGGTATTTGGCACATAAAAGTATTCAGTGTTTATTGGTTCAAATCTCATATTTGTATTTATCGATCTCCATACTTTGCCCTAATAGAATTAATCAGTCACCCTTTTGTGATGTGTCTTTTGTAGCACTACCATATACTTCTATTACATTCTATTTGTTTCATTTAGTTTTTATTCCTTTTACTAGATTGGAGCAATCTAGAGGGCAAGATCATTTCTTACTTATCTTTGTATCACAAACAGGTGCAGAGTCACTAACATACAGTAGTTGTTCAATACATTTTTGAATGAGTCTGAGAATGAATTAATGAGACTGGGGAGGTGGGGATTCATGTATAAAGTATGTATTCTGACTCCTTGTGGATGTTTATGCTTAGCTAATTAAGTACCTACTCTATATAGGAACTAGGAACTGAAGAAGAGACATAGGCCCTGTCCTTAAGGAGCTGAGAGCTCAGAAAAAGGCCACTCCTTATCTAACCCCTCTGTTCTGCAGCCTAGAAGAAGAATTACCTCAATTCGATTGAACTCATCAAAACAGGCCCATGCTCCAGCCTGAGCCAGCCCCTTGAAGAACTTCCCCATGGCCTTGTAATCCAAACCATCTGAGCAGTTGAAGACCACACACTAGAAAGAGGGAAGACGTGGGCACCGTTCAGGATGGATTCCATCACTTTCAGATCACTCAGCACCACTGAACAGGGGTGGGGCTCTTCTCTTCTAATACTGAACGAACAGGGGCCCCACTCCTCCTGCTACACTAAATCATCCTGAAATTCACACTCCATTTCCTGAAAAGAGGGTCCAAAGAGCGGGCAGGGTGAGAAGGCAGCAGTGAATGATACTTCCTCACCTGCTTGGCCAAAGCCTTGGCCAGATCTTTGGTGGTTTCTGTCTTTCCTGTTCCAGCTGGACCCTCTGGAGCTCCCCCAAGGTTCAGCTTCAGAGCGCCCATCAGTGTCCTAAGGAGAAGACAATAGGAACTCAGTGCCTGAGTCCTAAGAAGCAGGAAAGAAACTGGCTTTTTGTTGGTTTTGATTCATACAAATAGCTTACAAAATTTTGCCCTGATTATATGACTAATAAATATACCATCATTGAGAAAAGTTATGTTAAAACCAGTTCATGCCAGAGCCCTAGGAAGGAAGCGTCTGGGTCAGTCGGACTCGGCTGCTCTGTGGGACTCTGAGGAAAAGCTTGCACCAGGCCACGCTGCCATGGGTAAGGGAGACCCCAACAAGTCGAGGGGCAAGATATGCTCATAGGCCTTCTTTGTGCAGACCTGTCATGAGGAGCATAAGAAGAAGCTCCCTGATTCCTCAGTCACCTTTGCCAAGTTCTCCAAGAAGTGCTTGGAGAGGTGGAAGACTGTGTCTGCCAAGAAAAAGTCAAAGTTTGAAGATATGGCAAAGAGTGCTAAAGCTCACCATGACAGGGAGATGAAGAATTACTTTCCCCCCAAAGGTGGTGAAAAGAGAGAAAAGACAGATCCTAGTACTCCTAAAGACCACCGTCTGCCTTCTTTCTGTTTTGCTCTGAACATTGCCCAAAGATCAAAAGTGAGTACCCAGACCTGTCCATTGGAGATACTGCAAAAAAATTGGGTGAAATGTGGTCTGAGCAGTCAGCCAAAGATAAACAACCACATGAACAAAAAGCAGCTAAGCTAAAGGAGAACTATGAAAAGGATATTGCTGCATCCTCTGCCTAGGCCAAAAGTGAAGAAGGAAAGAAGGTTCCTGGTAGGCGAACGGGCTTAAAGAAAAAGAATGAACCAGAAGATGAGGAGGAGGAGGAGATGGAAGAGGAAGAAGAGGAAGATGAGGAGGAAGAAGATGAAGATGAAGAATAAGTGACTGTCCTGTAAGGGCACGTGGAGTATATGTGTGCTCAAGCAATTGTTTTGCTAAGAATGTGAATTCAAGTGCAGCTCAACATTAGCTTCAGTGTAAAAACTACAAATTTTTATATAGCTGATTAAATTCTTTGTAGAAAAAATATTTTTAAAAAATTCAGGTTGTAGCTTTTTGAGGGGCTACTACAATTAGATTTTAAAGCTTTTGATGTTGAATGTTCCTAAATATTTAATAGTTTCTTTCATGTGTATGGTAGCACAAAAAATTTGCGGGAACTAGTATCAATAGTAAGTTTTGGGTTTTTTAGGATGCTGCATTAAAAAAAATTTTTGTAATAAAATTGCATATATTTTTAAAAAATTATATTTTACACAGTATTTTAGACTTAGAGCCTGACATAGTGCCTGATACATGGGACACACCATAAATATTTGTTTGTTTGAATGACTGAATGAATAAAGGCATATATTCATATGTAAATGAAGCAAATAAACATGGAAATACTTATAAACTTCACATTCCAAGGATGACCAGCACTAAAGGAATACTAAAAATAAATACATTTCTCCCAACCAATTAGGATCTCTTGAGTGCAGGAACCATATTGGATTCAATTCTGTACCCTCAGCAAATGAACATGGTGACTGGCATGTGGTAGATACAAGATAAATCTTAGAAATGCATGATGTTGGTACATAATTGGTTCCATAGCCCTTGGTATAATTTCAGCTAAACCACCATCTGGAAATCTTCTGGAAATGTCTTCCTCAACTCTAACTAGATTTAGTGATCTTTGACATTATATAAGGTGCACAGGGAAGTTTGAGAAATGGTTATTCATTAGGATTGTAACTAATAAAATGTATTGTACATGTACTTAGAATTTTTTTTGTGTGTGTGGTACTGGGAATTGAACTCAGGGCTTTGTGCATGCTAGGCAAGAACTCTACCACTGAGCTACACCCTACATTTGGGATTTTGACTAAGAGTAGATTTATAGCTGCTTTTGCCACCAGGTGGAATGGGGAATGTGTAACTATGTGAAGTGATGGATATGTTAATCTCTTCCGCTCTAGTAATAATTTTGCTATATATGTAGCCTTACTATCAATGTTGAATATAGTAAATATACTCAATACAATTTTTATTGCAAAAAATTAATAATGACTAGAGTAACTTGAACAGAAATGATGAAACTAGGAAACAAAATTATTGAGGATATTGAAAGGAGAAAAGACTCTTAGGTTTTGTTTATATAATATAAAATCAAAGAAAATCTGAATATCACAACACGGATAAGTTCACAAAATATAGGTTTCTAATGTAAAGAATTCCAAGAAATGAGGTAGGAGGAGCATTGTGAACTTGAGGCCGGCTTGGGCTACAACGTGAGTGCAAGGCCGGCCTGAGCTACATAGTGTGACCCTGCCTCAAAAAAACTGGGGCCAGGAGTTTGGCTCAGCGGCTTAAGCACCTGTCTGGCAGGTGTGAGGTTGTGAGTTTGATCCCCGGTGCCGCAAAAAAAAAAAAAAAAAAAAAAAAGAATTCCAAGAAAAGTGGCACAGTGCTTTGCTGAATGCAGAATGATCATCTCTCTTAAAGGGACTGGGGTCAGAGCTTAGAGACCCGTTGTCTATGTCCTTGGTCTGCCTTGTCTATTTCTTGGCTGTGGGGTCTTCAGGTACCATTGTGATTCCTGCCATTGTGAAAGTTTCTAATTAAGTACCATGTCATGCACCAGTGCTTGCACGAGGACTCCTCCTAGGTTCTCATTTCTAGCCTGACAGCCTAGTTTCCGTGCCTAGCTCTGGAACTACAGTGACTAAAAGCAAAATTTCTGAAATCTGAGAATCTGAAATGTAGAGGATAATGAGCTCAAAACACCAGAGATTTTCCTCCCCAGAATCTTTTCCTTCTGGAGGTCTCCATCCACCCCTTAAGCGTGGGAGCCCCAGAGTTTACCTGTAGCAGCGGTCAGTGAGCGGCGTGATCACCAGCCGTGGGGAGTTTCCCAGGTACTCGTACCCATACATGGCTTCTGTGGTGATCATCTGTACCTGCACATCATTTGCCTCCCAGTAGTAACGCAGTTGTGAGATCCACTGGAAATCGTTCAGGTCAGAGACCTTGTCTTCAGCCAACTTAGCCACCACGTCCCGGGCTATAAGGACACAGATGTAGAAACACACACACACACACACACACACACACACACACACAGAGAGCCATCAGAAATCCCCCATCTTCATGGACTCCTCAGCTAGAGGAGGATGTTATCGAGACCATCTGTCATTCAAGTTCAGGACCTGGGACCTGCCTTGTCTGCCTCAACCTGCCAGTAGGTATACTGCTCAGAAGTTTGTGTTTGTTTTCCCAAGGAGCTGCACTGTCTTCTCTCAGAAAGCAAAGCAGAGGTAGTAAATGTGCATGGCCTGAAGTCACACTGCCTTGGTCCACATGCTGGCTTCACCATGAACTTGGCTATGTGACTTTAGGTGAGTTACTCAATTTCTCTGTCCCTCAGCTGCATCATGTGTAAAACAGGAACACAATACTTACATTTTATAATTATTATGAAAACTAAAATTATATACATAGCGAGACTATGTTTAGCATATAAAAACCCTACATAAGGATAATTAACTTATTTGCATAGTTCATCATAGCGAGATCTTGGAAGCAACCTAAATGCCCCTCAACTGAGGAATGGATGAAAAAGACGTGGTATTTTTATATAATGGAATACTACTCGGCTATAAAGAACAATAACCTAGACATTCACTGTTAAATGAATGTGCCTTGAAAATATACTTATCAGTGAACTAAATAAGGCACACATATATAACCATCATATTGTTGCACTTGTGTGACAAACTGAAAGAAAATCCATGTTTGTATATAAAAAATTAGTCAAGATAGTTAAAGAAAAAGAATTTTAAGTGAAAAGTAGTTTTCACAGGGTCATTTTCAGATTATATTTTTACTGTGAATTGTTCTTTTTAAAATGATATAGCAGTCATAACAAAAAACAGTCATACAGCTGGTTTCTCTTGACTCATTGAGGGGAAAGTTTTGTGCTAATAATTTTCTGGACAATGTTTCATGTCTATATCTTATAATCTAAACAACTACTGTGAATATAACAATATGCAATATAACAATACGTCGATTATTGTTACTGTTCTATTGGCCTGTTTTGAAATTCTGTTTTACTGTAATCTCTTACTTTTTTCTGTTTAAAATTTTTTTAAAAAGTATAGTTAACTACTATTATTATTCCCCATGTTTTGGAGGATTGGCCCAGAGGACTCCTCCCTGGCCATGTTCTAAGTCTCTAGGATCTCAGAAGAGTGGTGGTGAATCTATGGCATATCTGCCACAGTGGGCTGTTTGTATCATTAAAAGCTCTAAAATATTCTCCACCACTGGTTTAGGAGAATGCAATTGGCCTGCTGGAGCGAGTTAGCTGAAAAGGTGTCTCTGAGGCCATGGTTAGGTATATTCTTCCCACCTGGGGGCCTGAGGAGCCAGCTGGGAGATACAGTCCCAGATTTTTTCCTTTCTCTCATAGGATTGTGAAACTAAGATCATTAATTAAGTTTAAGGGGTACCGAGATCTCTGTGCTAGTATATCGGGCTTGAAATTAGGATCCTAGAGGTGTGACTACAAAGGGATACTTATGTAGGTCTCCTGCCTCATCACAGTAAAATTCAAAGCTGTGTAGAGCAGAGTCCTTGAAGAAGATCATACCAACAGCTCTTCCTTCCTGAGGAATTTAATTCCTTCTCTGGTTCCTGAGAGAACCAACAAGGTAGTGACTGGAGTAGGGTCTACATGAGAGTTCTCAGAGGAAACTGAATCTCAAGAGAGTGGGGTGGGATTGCCTTCACCATGCAGTGTGCACACATGTGTGCTTGTGTCTCTGTGTGAGTCTACGTGTGCATGCATACTTGTGTTTGTGAACCCAACCAGTTTCCAGTCTGAGGCAGCCTAGGCAGTCACCGCACTTTCATGTATTATCCCTATAGCTAGGTATGTGGCTGTGTAAGGAGCAAATTCTCTTTCCTCCCTTTCTTTTTCCCTCTCGTCTCCTCCCCACCTCTCCCCTCCTTCTCCTCTTTATCTCTCTCCCTCCCTCTCTGAATTTATGCAAGTCTATCTGGGTGAAATCAGACTGAAATGAGCATCAACCCTGAGGGAATTAGATGCTGTGACATGTAAATAGGATGCTGGGTGTGTAAGCAAGGAAGATACTGTTCCTAGGCAACCAGCCTGGTCCAACCCTAGTATCCTTGGTGATGATGGAGCAAAGGTGTGGAGGTGGCTTGTTTTATATAATGATCTCAGCTTTTTCTCCTCCTTCTTCTCCTCCTCTTCCCTTTTAAAGGAAGAGCCGGAAGGAGCCATCTCACATTACCCCTCCCTGCCTTACTGCCCATTTCCAGTCCTTTGGATTTGGAATCTGACAAACAGAAGCCTCTGCTCATTACTGTGTGCCTCTCCACCAGTTATTTACCTCTCTAAGAATCAGTTCTTCGTCTGTGAAATGCATATAAAAATACGATAATGCAAGCACAGCATAAAGCTTGGCACCTACTGAGTATTCAAAAATGTGAGCAATGGTTGGGTCAAAAATCATTCACCAAGTTTGTCACTCTCAGAATGAATCTGCCCACCATGGCCTTAGTAAGAAAGAGCTTTGTCTGGAAGGTTCCTGGAAGCAGGGTTGGGAATGGCAGAAGGAGACAGAAGACAGGGATACACTCTGCTTTTCTTACTCCCTCAAGTTGCTCTCAGTTGGAGAAACTTTCCCTGATGAAGAAGGAAACCCTGAATCATTCCATTCAGAACTGAGAGGCAAGCCTGGCTGCCATTCCTGGACAGTCAGGCAACCCCAGGGAAGTCTCCTTGCTCACCATGGACATCAATGACCGTGAGGGCCCCAAGAGTAAGTCGAGCTCCACTGCTCAGCTTCCCACGCACCAGCTCCACGATCTGTGCAATTTGCTCATTGCTCTTTTTCAAGAAATCCTGGCGAGGGAAGAGGAGGATACAATTGGTTAAATTGGATTTTCCACTGGCAACCCTTACTTTAGTGACTGACATCATTAAGCATCCAGTGGCTTGTGCTAGGCTCCTGAATGTCATTCTCAAACCATCCTTTCCCTCACCTCCAGTCACAACCTTGAGATAAATCTTACATGTATAATGTTAATTGAAAAGGCCAGATTTTGAAGACTACACTGTGTGATTTTACATTTATAAAATCATGGAAAAGGTAAAACCATACAGGTAGGAAAGTGATAGGTAACTGCCACAGGCTTGGCCTAGGGTACTAGCTGACTACAAAGGGCACAAGGAAATCTTTGTAGAGTGTGAAGCTGTTCAACATCTTGATCATGATGATGGTTACATAAATGCATACATTTGTCAGAACTGAGAACTATGTGCTAAAATGCCTGAATTTTACTGTACATGAATTATACAATGAACTGGAATAAATAAAAAAAAAAAACCTGAAACTTTTTTTAGCTTAAGAGACAAAGAAGTGTATAAACAAAATGCAACATTCAATTCTGAATTGGATTATGAGTCAGAAAAAAAAGAGATATTTAGTGGGGGCAACTGGCTAAACTTAAATTAGCCAATTTAAAGGGTTGACAGATTATATAATATTTTATGAATGTAGATTTCCAGATTCGGATCATTCTACTGTGGCTATGTAAGATGCTAGCATTTGGGGAGTCTGGATAAAGTGTAAGGGAATTCTTAGCATTATTTGTGCAAAATTATTTGGAAGCCTGAAACAATTTCAAAATGAAGAGGTAGAAGATAAAAATGATTTTTTTAAAGGAAAAGAAGTACATCATATAGATTCAAATTCCACCTTCATACTTTCTAGTTATGTGGTTCTGGGCAAATGGTTTTAAGTCTGAGTCTCAGTCTCTTGTTGTGTCAAATCTAAATAATTATAGCTACTTCTGTAAGCTGTTTTGAGAATTAGGTGAGATAATGCATGTGAAGCATTTGGTACAATGTTTGATATGAAACGAAACATCAGTAATCAGCAGTAAGGGCCAGGAGTTTGGCTCAATGGCTTAAGCTCCTGCTTGGCAGGTGTGAGGTTGTTGTGAATTCAATCCCCGGTACTGACAAAAACAAAAACAAAAACAAAAACAAAAACAAAAAACCCCAAAGTAATCAGCAGTAGTTGTTATTAATAATACAGTGCCTGGAACATAACAAAAAAAATTCAATGCTTTCCCATTATCTCTTGGTGATGGTGTTGCTCTCTACATCTCTCTTAACCATGCCATTCCACAGCTACTCTAGATCAAAGTTCCCTCAGTGACCAGAATGTACCACGCAGTCTTCCTTGTTTCCTCCCTTCCCCTTACTCCTTTCCCTTCCCTTCCCTTCTCTTCCCTTCCCTTCCCTTCATGGTGCTGGGGATGGAACTCAGGGCCCTGTGCATGCCAGGCAAACACAGAGCTATACCTTCGGCCCACCATGCTTTTCATTTTCTGAGTCTTGTGCATTCTATTACCTCTCTCTGAAGCACTCTTCCTTTTGTTCTCTGGTTGGTTAATCTTTACTTATATTTTAGGTCTCTTCTTAGACACTATTTTTCTGGGAATCTTCTCTAATTCTAGTTCCACTGCTATGTCCCTACAGGCCCTCCACACTCCCTGAATCTCTCTCCTTTCCTTATCACAGTTCTATTTAAGGTCTTCTCTTATCTCCCTCACTAGACTATAAATCCTTGTGAAAAGGAAAAATATGTGTCTCATTTGCCTCTAATTTCCTTTGCTTAGTAGTGACCCCAACACAAAGAAGATGCTATATAAATGTTTGTTAAATGAATAATGAATAGATGGATATAGTATTCTATGCTAACATCTGAATTCTTTAGAATAGCAATGCACGTCATTCAGCACGAGTGCACTGCAGGGTTTGTATGTGCGATGGGAAACATTTTCTCTACAGGTAGTAAAAGTAAGATATTCAGTCACAAAAATTAGAAGTTTTAGAAGTCTGGACTGTTACACGTTTGCAGATTGCAAATGTAAAGTGCAACATATATACTAGGAATTATCAACATAGAATTTGCATAAATTTGAAACAACAAATGCTGATGTTCCAATTGTAATATATAAAGCAAAATGTAGTAGAATATATTCTGGCCCTCAGCCAATACTGTAGAAAGGAATAACAGGGACTGATGAAACAATCAAAGGAAATTATACCATGACAGAAAAGTTGGAATGGAGTTACCATTCATTTATTCAATAAATATTTATTATTTATTAAGTGCCTACTATGTGCTTGGCATTGCACTATACCCTGGAGATATAACAGTGAGCAGAACAGATGAGGTCTCTTCTCTACAGCATTTAAGGCCTAGCATTCAGATATTGAGTACTTTCATTGGCATCTTGTTTAATCCTCCCACCATAGTATGATGTGATTTGACAATTTCTTGCATTTTTTTTCTTCTTACATTTTATAGACAAGGATACTGAGACTCAGGTTAAATAAGTTGCTCATGGTTGCACAGTTATCTAGGAAATGTGTTAGGATTTGAATTCATATCCATCTGACACTTGTGCTCTTAAGCATTGGCATCCATTGATCGGAGTGACTGGTGTTTGGTCTGAGGATGACCAGATAATTGAATATTCATGGTCTCAAGAGAAAGTTGAAGAAAAGGCTGGATGTGAGTTCATTTGGGATTGGTGGTGAGAAGGGGTCAGGAACAGAGGAAGAGAGGAAAACATTGGTCACCTGGCCTAGGAAGATGATGGGTATCCCTGCTGGTGGGAGGTCTGCCAGGCTGACCCCTGGAAGCAAAAGCTGATAAAACCTAGAATGATATAGCCCAGAGCTTCTGTCTGGGAAATACTGCAGCAGGCCTGCACTGCAGACCCCCAAGACATCTTCAGTTCCAAAATGTTCATCTCACTGTCCCCACGAGGACTCTGGTATCTGTGATGCCGTGGCTCACATTAATTTTGTTTAGAAAACAGAACATGCCTATTCAAATTATGTGCCATCACATCCTAGCTAATGCTAGGTTCTCCTCTGCAAGCCTCAAAGCAGGCTCACTTACCTGCAGGGCATTTTCCACCAGGGCTTTGGATACCTCCTTAGTCCAAAAGATGGAGGAGACACAGATAACCACCTGGCCAGGCCACTGCAAAACCCAGCTGTTACGAGGGACCTAGAAAGGGGTAATGGAGTCTGTTGTAGGATCTGTTTACCATGTGTAGTTTAAGCAGACTTTCTAAACACATGCGCCACCATCTCACCCCTTCGATGAAAACAAAATTCCCTCCCTCCCTCAGATGCTATGAGCCTTGACATTTTGTAATTAATGATTTATGCCTTCCCTCCTGAAGTTTATGAAAAAGAAAAACATCATAAACCATCTCATCAACTGCATTTTCTCATACTCCCATCAGTGATTTTTTTATATAGTTATGGTCAAGATAATGTCCAGAGAAGATTCATAACTGTTTTTTCTAGTGGCTCCATAATATTGTAATGCTATGCCACAGTTTTCTTAGACATATTCTCCTCCTCCAATTTTTTTTTTTCTTAAATCCAGACCAGCAATGGGCAAACACTCCTGTTTTTGTAAATAAAGTTTTATTGGAACGTAGTCATGCTTCTCATTTACCAATGGTCTATGTTGCAATTATGACAAATGGGTTCACTGCCCTAGGCAAAGTAAAATAGTTTCAATGGGAGTGTGGCCCCCAGAGATGAAAATATTCACCACCTGGACCTTTATAGAAAAGTTTGCTGACTCTTGCAATTGGTTTGCATGCATTAAGTAATTTTGTACTAGTAGCTGTTTCTGTTTAATTTTTGATTTAGAACACAGCACAGGGAAAAGAATTGGCCTCTCAGTTACAATGCAGAGACTACTGTGTGGGACAGCAGGGTCTGTCTCTGAACACTTCACCATGAAGGTGTTAATTGAATGTGTTTTGTTTGATGGAATGAGTCCTGGGAATGAATAAAGTCCTGGAGATAACAAGAGGCAAGTAAAGTGGAGGGGACAAAATTCAGAGTCTGCCAACACGAACCTTGTTAGTGACTGCCTAAAGGGTTGCGACAGGTTTTTTTAGGCTTTGTGACAACATTTGTTTTCTTCAAAGCTTTGGAAGCATAATGAGTTATGCCACCCAGGGAAAATGCAACATAAGTGAGTGCTATTCATTCCATGTGTCAAGCAGAAAAGTTCTATCTAACCCTCTTCTATCACCTGCTTCTAAGGGCAAACATTTCACCTGAAATGTGATCACTGCCCCAGGATTTATAGGTAAAGGACAGGGAGGCACAGAGGGGCCAATAGAAAGGATCCATTTACCCTTCTCCCTAAAGTTTCCTTTAGGACACCGTCACTCTGGCACACAAGGCGCAGTTCTCATTTACCTTGACATACGCTTCAATCCCATGGCCAATAACTTCCCGCATACTGGCAAGCATCATCTGCTCCACCTGCTGCAGCCATTTTTCCACCATGCCCTGTGGGGAAGACAGAGGGAAGCAGTAACGGTGAACCACAGCTAGTAGGGTCTGGGACAGGGACCCAGCTACGCCTCTGGTCAAGGTGGGAGAGAGGCCAAGGGTCTGACACCTCTTCACACAAGTACTGTATTCCTAAACTATCTGCTTTGCATTTATTTACAATATTGTAGGAAATCTATTCATATGTCCTCCAGGAGCAATAGGGAGATTTTTAACATGCATCTCTTTCATGTCATTTTCTGATACAGACAGTCTCTCAGGAAGTGAATGAAATACCCATATTTCGGTTAATGAAACAAATTGCTATCTTTGGAATGACTGTTTCTAAATTGGGCATTATTCCAGAGGTTCTCCAATTTTGCTGTGTATTGGGATCATCTGGAGACCTTTTAGAAAATAACCCTTTCACCTCCAGACTTTCTGATATAATTGGTATGGGAGCCAACCCAGGCACATGGATTATGTTTAAAGTGCCACAGGTAATCTGAACATGCAGCAAATTATTCAGTGTTAGGGTTTCAGAGTACTGCAGCTGCTGACTTCAGGCACTGGTAAACTGCTTAGTTGATGTCTGGTTTGGTGACAAACTCCTGGTTGCAGTTTATATGTGTGGGTGGCAAAAACAGTCAACAGAGGGAGGCTCAGAGTGCTTGTTTATCTCTTTTTGAGGGTACAGCTCTGTTCAATAAGAATAGAACTAATTTACATTGTACTTATTATAAAAGAACATATGAGCTGGGTATAGTGGCATAGATTTGTAATTCGAGCACTCTGGAAGGCTGAGGCAGGAGGATCCTGAGTTCGAACTCAGTCTGGGTAGCTTGGCTATTTAGCAAGACTTTGTCACAGAATTTAAAATTTTTTTTAAAAAATTTAAAAAAGAAAAGTACAGGGTATGCAGTTCAGTGTGGAGACCTTGGGTTCAATCCCCAGTAATGAAAAAAAAAAAAAAAAAAGAAAGAAAGAAAGAAAAAAGAAATAAAAGGGACATATGTATGAAGACCTGAGTAAGTGTCACCAGATCTCTCACTGATTTTTATAGTATTTTATTGGCCTTTAAAAACAAGTGCCCCAGCAGGCTGTCCATCTAACGGGATCACTTTTAACTGGGTTCTGCACACAGAGATCTAAACTATATCAGTTGCTATCACATGCAGACCTTCTGGGTTTGAATTCCAGCTTTGCCATTTACCACTTTTGTGCCTTTTGAACGAATTACTTTTTTCTCATTTGATTCCTGCTACTGCCTCCACAACAACTTGGTTTGAAATCTTTCTACAAGTTTAGTATGTCATATGTTTTACAGTATAATCCCCATCTTAGAGATGAATAAACTGATACTTAGAAAGATTGAGTAACTTTTTTCAATTACTTAGTCATTAAGTTATAGTACCCAAGTGTTCCATATCCAGAACTACAATACAAAAGTTTATCAGGTGGACTGTGCATGGTGGCACAAACCTATAATCCCAGCACTTGGAAGGCTGAGGCAGGAGGATTGCTTGGACTACATGAGAAGGGCCTGTCTCATAAATAAAAAACAAGCCAAATTTAACCAGCAAGCTCCTCCTGTCTGTCTGTCTGTCTCTTCTTTCTCTCTGAGAAAAGAACCAAAAATAAATAAGGGGAGTTACTCTGGCATTCACTGGGTAGATCTTCTGTATGAATGGAACAGTTTCTTTTTCTGAACTGATCATGCCCGTGATTTCCAAATCGTCTGTAAACTCCAGCTTGGCAATTCCTTCAAAGCACTTCTTCAAGTGTGGCTGCACTCGAAGGGGGTCCTTTGTCTCAGACAAAATCTCCAGCAGTTCATCATTTGACAGGAAGAAGAACCTATTTCAAAGCAAAGGAATATGGTAACTGGGACATCTTTGAGAACTTCTATTTCCAGCAAGGCAATACTCCCTGACAAGTATATCGCTCTCAGGTAAATGCAATATATATCCCAGGGTCTTCTCTAAGGCCCACTCTTCTTCACTGCTTTCCATCTGGGGCACAGAAGATGAAGATGTCGTTGATTCTGACAGCAAGAGAAAGGCTGAAAGTTTTGGTATATGCGAATTTAACAAGAATGGAGAGTCAAGTGCTACTAGTTGAAAGGAGCCTGGATAGATCAGGTATTCTCAACTTTGCTTGTACTTTAGAATTATCCAGAGAGTTTCTGAAAATTTCTATGCAAAGCTTCTAATGCCCAGAAAATCTAATATAACTGATCTGGGAAAGGTCCAGGATAAATGTGTATTTTTTTAAAATTCCAGGTGATTCTAATGTGCCATGTTCAGAACCCCTGGAGAGGGAGGGGAGGGGAGAGGAAAGGAAAAGGGAGGGGAGGAAGAAAGGAGAGGGGAGGGGAGAAGGAAAGGAGAGCAGAGGGGAGGAGAGAAAAGGAGAGAGGAGGGGAGGGGAGGAGGAGAGGAGAGGGGAGGGAGAGACTTCCCTGTCTTTGCTTCTTTCTAGGTCAGCCACAAAACGTTACAGGTGTGAAACAAAAAAAGTATTTGTTGAATCTATTTACATGCAGAGGTCTTCTACTATGTTTTAAAGTAGAGAAAATAAGGTAATGTCATCTCTTGTTCAAGTCCTAAAAGGAGCAACAACAAACCTTCAGAAAATGTACACAGTTCAAACTCCTACTGTGACCACCAGGCTGAAAGTTTCATAATGGAAGGACCAAGTGATTATGGTCTTTACCGAATATAGTGACAAAATGAGCCACAGCATTCAGTAAGGAACACAGAATGAGTCCACTTTGAAGTGTTTTTTCACATCTCTCAAGTCTGAGCTGGTTTGGTGTCTTACTTTGGCTAAGAGAATCTAGTGAGCTTGAATTTGTGCAAGGTCCAAGCTTAGACATCAAGAGGCCTTGATGCGTCCACTCTGCGGCTCTACCTGTGATCACCTCTTTGTGAATAAACCTCACTGGACTTTTGGAGGATAAAACACATGTAATTCAACTATCTCTGTAGCCCAGGTAAGCAGGAAGCCAACCACCAGGCAAGTGACTAAGACTAACAACTGCCAGTTGTCTGAAGTCACATGAATGAGTCTAGGTGAGGCCAGAAGAACCAGTCAGCTTATCCCAGACCAATTTGTCAGCCCACAGATTCTGAGCTAAATAAACGATTACGTTTCCAAGTTTTGGAGTATTTGTTACTTAGCAAAAGAAACAATACACTCTGTGAAGTGTTAAGTAGGAAGTGTTCAATAATTATTTGCTGCCTGACTAACCAGTATCTAATAGGAATGCCAGTTTCTCTCACTCCTAAGTGAAGTTTGAATGGGTGATCTTAATGGAATTACTTTACCTTTGTCTCTAATATGCATGAACATGAATAAGGCTTAATGATATAGATGAGGAACAACATTATTTAGCATCCTGTATTTTTAATATAAAACTAAATTATATGGCTAACAATAACATTTTCAAAATGTTTGCTGAGAGATTTTATTTCATAAAAATACATAAAGAAATGTTAAGAGAGGGAGAGAGAGAAATAGGGAAGGATTGATTAACTTGGGGAAGAAATGTGGCTCAGAGGGTTAAAGGACTGAGTATTACATTCAGACTTCTTGGATTTGAATTCCAGCTTGGTTATTTGCCACTTTTGTGTTTTTGGGAAAATTATTGTTTCTCATTTATAAAATGGGGATAATAATAAAAATACTCCCAAACTCATAGGATTATTGCAAAAAATTAAGTTAATAAATATAAAGCATTTTGAACAGTGCCCTGGTGCAAAGTCAATGCTATCTTGGTGTTGGCTGTTTGCATTTTAATAAGAATGGCAGTAGTAGATATAGAAGTAAAAGCCCTAACCTCAGGAATTTCCTGAGTTTAATCTCTTCTGAATTTTTCTGCTTCCATGTTAGAGTTTCTTCCACTATTTGTGCTATATTTGTGTTGTCCAAAGTGGAAGGCATTAGATGCAAGTAGCTATTTACATTTAAAAATCAATATTACATAAATGAAAAATTCACTTTCTCAAGCACACTAGCTTCATTTAAAGTGGTTGGTAGTGGCATGTGGCTAATGATTACCATATTGGAAAGCACTAGTATAGAACATTCCTATTACTGAAGAAAGTCCTATTGGATAACACTGTACTGAGCAAACACTAAGGTCATTTCTGTATTATAAAAAATTCTGCTACTTTTTGTTTGCTTATTTTTGGTAGGGAGCAGGGAATAAAATTTCTCTCCATATAAAAGAACCCTGAAAGACAAATAAGGGTCAAACCTGTTTTCTGATCGCAGTCGAATGATGTGGAGTGAGCATCCATGATGAACTAGACATGAAGAAGTTTTCAGGAGTGAGGACTGTTCCTTCTGGAACTAGCTCTTAAAGAGTACTTTGACTTTTATTTAGCACATTGGTTTTTGTGGAAAAAAGAGTGTCAACTATTTATAAACTTCCCTACCAGGAACTGTAAATTTTAATAGCAAAAAATTTAGCTGGCATTTCTCAGACACATCTAAGTATGAAATGATTTACACACATTCACTCATCTGCATAGTAAAAATATGATGATGCCATTATTTCTATATCCCAATTTTGCCATAGTAAACCTGAGGGTCAAACGGATTTGCTGAAGGTCTCAAGAATAATAAGTGGCCAGGTTCTTTGTCATGACTACTATGTCCCTTTAATTCAGGGAAACAATGTTGACTGACCAAAGTATGAATCCCATCAACCTCACTGGATAATGGCCTTGAAGACAGGCCTCATTCCTAGAGGCTGCCTCTTAGGGGAAAGGAGAACCAAGAAGGGAATAAATTACTCCAAGCCTACTGTCAGTGTGGAAAATGTAATTCTACCTACTTATGACTCAAAAGAGTAACTTCAAATAAGAGAATGATACTGGATACCTGGGGAAGAACAGTCTCTTCTTCTCTAAATAATCATTCAGCCCCCTTTGGATGTCCTCCAGCAAAAGATTGGCTTCTTGAAGCTTCTCAGTCATCCGTGGCTG